>PVJL010007096.1:0-82774 GCA_004026885.1 Lyroderma lyra | reverse complement strand
GGGATTGAAGGATGCACTTACTTCTTTCTCAGAAATATCTTTCAGGAACTGAAACTCAGAATCTTGGCCAAAGTCCCATGAGCTATCATAGAAATATAAATAAATATGATATTCATGATAGTAAATAATATATAACTAAACAATTATTATGTATTATTATAATAAACACAGTACATCAGGAAAAGTGGCTTTCAGTCCCGTACTGTAACTTACTTAAGAATCGATGGGCAACTTTTTATTCATCCATTCAGGCATGTAGCCAAATTATTGCATACCTGCTATGATAAGCCAGGAAATTTTAGGGAATGGGGCATGGTAAAACACAATAATAAAAAAATGGTTTGGCTTAATGTTGAGAAGATAAATGGGTCTCGGTTTCTTTGCCTTTTAAAAGTAAAGATCACTTAAGTATAATGACAAATGACAATAAAATATTATAACCAAGAGCTATGTGTGTTTTCCTGAGATACTCTTTCTGGAGTTTATGATCTATGACTCGTTAGGTGAGATCAAGCAATTATGCTTTCTCCAAGGTGCTACTTAACTGTACACGTATTAACAGGCATTGTGAATGCATGTGAGTGCTTAATCTGGCTGGAATACTGGGCTAAGAATATCTCATGTAGTTCTCACTACAGTCTTATTAATTTATTCTATTATCTCCATGTATAAACATGAAAGGTGAGTTTAAGTAAATAGAAAGGAGTCAAGGGCTCTCAAAGTGCCCAAGTCCAACAATTATGGGCTACAATAACATCCTTGAACTTTTCTTGATATCAATTGAGTCTTCACTATGGCAGCCTGGTCTTAGCTCAGTAAAAAACTTTAAACGAAGGGAAAAGCAGCATTTACTTAGAGTAGAGACTATTAGCCCCTTCTCTGACAACAGGAACCATAATAGAATCACACCTAGTTCAACGTTCTTAAGGAGCCACAGTAGGAAAGAACAAGCCATCCAAAATAAACAAGTCAATGGGAACCCACGGCTACTTAGACTCCAACAAAATTTGCTTCTTTTTTGGCTTCATGTTGACACTGGAGAAACTGAAGACAAAACTCAAGACCCACAGAAGGGAGAAGAGTGTGGGGATGGAGTAGAGAGGTGGGAGCTAAGGTCACGGCCACGCTCCCCACCCTCCACGTTGCCAGTTGTGAAAAGAGGTCTCCCAAGTCTACATTCTCTTGGCAAGGCATGTAGCCCCTTTGCTCTGCGCCTGTACAGCTCCATGCACCTTCTTTACGCTTCTTTTCGTCTGATACCACCAACATCAGTAACTGCTGTGTCAGCCAGCCCTCATTTTCCCGACACAATCCACATGCAGGCCTGTACATCCCCAGTACTGAACCGTCTCCTAACTCTTCCCCAACTCCTGAGAACGTCTCACTTTTCCCTGGAACTCACAGGCACTAAGCATCGTGACCCCCTTAGTCATACCACCTCAAAATGTTCTTTCTCCTTGGCTGCCTCTGAAGGGACTCCCACCTGCAGGCTACTCCAACAGTGACTCCTTCTCTAGGACACCCCTAGAGCATGGCATGTTCGTCATTCTGGTTGTTGACACTTTCAACCACTTTATTCCTCCCCCTTTTTTTCTGAAAATTTCTACCATAAATCACTTTATCAACAGATTACTTTCTATAACCCTTACTTACTGAAATCATCTAAAAAGCTTAGATCACTCATTTATTTTTGAAACATTTTGCTCCTGAAGTTTTGTCACTTCCTTCACCATTTCTGTCATATTTTCCACTGATTTCACTATCCAAGTAGATCTTACAGCACCACCGTTGACTTCTCTTGTCCTTGACCTTTTCCCCTCCACTGATGTTGACTTTAATTACTCCAACTGTTCACTTCCTAGGTGTACCCTCAATCCAAGCATTGCCCATTGCTGGAACCCTACCACAATCTCAGCTATAAGCATCCTACTCTCTAAGGCCTCAAATATCCAGCTCATGCATTCTGGAACACTTGTAGCAGCAATAACCCATTATTTATTCTTTTTTTATTTACTCTCAATCACAATTTTTTCCTTTCCCTAGAGAAAAATGTCTCATCATCCAATCAAAACAATTTTCACCTTAAACTCTCCTTCCCTACTTTCACTTCGTCTTTTAGACCTTTTTTACATTCATCATTTTGCCTACGGTGACTCTGTACCTGAATAACTGAATGAGGCTGCAAACACATGCGGACACAGGCAACGACCTGCACGTGATAAACGTCAGGCACTGTCTCCGTGCTCCCCAGAAAGCACGTCACCTTCGCCTCGGCCAGCCACTCACTCTCCGGGATTGCTATGAAGTTTTTGCATTTCTCCCATAAAGCCTAACACCTTCTGTATTATTTTCATTCTAACATTACTTCCCGTCTCATTGAGAATAAGGCCAACATGAACATTGTTGACTCCATTACCTATTTCCTCCCATGATCACGGGCACGCTGTGTGCACGTGAACGCCAGTCCTCCCGGTCCCTACTAGATAGATCCCATGGCCGCCTGCCTACTCAAGGACTTTGAGTTCAGCAGTTTAGCTCTCTCCCTCTCCTGAACCATCAAAGCTTACCGAAATCATTACTATCAGCATATATTATTAGGCTGATGCGTAGGCAAATAATTTATACATGCACCATTAAAAACTTAACTCTAGTGACTGCTATTTTTCCCTTTAGATGTTATGCATTATTTTCCCCTTCGCAGCAAAATTCCTTGATAAAATTCATACTCATTGCCTTAAATGCACTATAGATACACTCTCTAGAATCCATTCAAAAAACTTTTGCCCCTAAATTTCTACCCAAATTCCCCTATTAAATCCAATGGTTATTTCATTTACTATTTAAAAACTGTTAAAAAAAACAGTTATAGGAATATAGTAAGAGCTTGATAAATATTAGTTATATTTAAATAAATATACTTCCTCAGAGAACAGATATACAGAAGAGTCTCTGCTAACTGGAATTCAAGCAACCAGCATTTTCAAGCAACCAACAAAATTTTTCTGCCCGTTGATTGAGATTTTGCAGGTTGCTACAGGCTGTCAGTTGCTCAAATTCTGATTAACGGAGAGTCTACATCCACTTACTTGGTATCTACCAATCCCCATGGGTGCCGGTTAGCTGGGAGTCTACTATTATAAGACAGTATTACAGTGGTCGCCTTATAGATCAATTTCATATCTTTCAATAATGAATAAGTTTATTCACTCATTTTTCATTCATGAAGCTTTTATTCATTGTTTTTTTTTTTTTGTTTTTTTTTTTGCTTTTTGGTATGTGGGTAGCTCCCTGACTGGGAATCGAACCCAGGCCGCAGCGCTGACAGCGCCAACGCCGAAGCCTTAAGCCACTACACCATCAGGGAACTCCCTATTCATTGTTTTCTATGAATAAGTCATAGTAAACTGATAGGTGGTACATTAATATATTCTGATAGACATCACAAGAGATACAGCAAAGAACAAGGCAGGATTTTAAATGATACCTCTCAGATGGGAAATTTTTTTTAAATCACAAAATAAAGATTAATTTAGGAAAGATTCTGATAAGAACCATGATAAAAGCAAAAGTGAGAAAGCTTTAGAGAATAATTTATTAATAAAATATCTTATCATGACAATTACAGAAAAAGTAATGATGGGTATTTCTCTCTAAGACCCTGTTCAATCAATCTCTGATTCAGGGGTTATATTTACTCTCCATGTCCTCCCAAGGATACTCTCTTGGATAATATATTAACTGCTATTAGCTCCAGAAAAATTAAGTTGCTTATGACCTTAAGATATACAAGGCATGCCAATTTATTTCTATTTAGCCATGATGTATGTCAATCTTATTCCCTATAGAAAGGCAACATATGTGAAACACTATACAACATAATTATATTGCTATGTAAGTCTAAGAGTACTCTTTTCTCCAAATGGATTAAATTATTTCCACGCTGTATTTTCTGATGTTTTCCTAAGATGGATAGAGGCTGCTAGCATCATAGATTTATCTTCTTTTGGACACACCAGAACTAAAAATAATACTAACTTAGGCCACCCCTCTTGTAAATATTTATTATTATGCCAAAGGTTAGATGGAGAAACAGAGAAGGGATGGACTAGGACCAATCTATGACTGATATTCAAAGGAGCATATATTCTATGCCAGTAACAGCATTTTATTTAGATGTGGTGGTTGGCATTAGTATTACTGAAACTCTCAGTATTACTGGAATCATAATTTAATGTGGTTTATGTAGATTTCCTTTATAGTTTTTATGTTCCAAACTTCTACATATCATGTAAAATATATGGATAATAGGCAAGCATGCATTAAGTTAATAGTGAAAGTCTATAATTGCTAGTAAAAGCAGATTAGATTAAATGGTTACATTATAGTCATGGAGGAAAATGAATTCCAACAGTGATAATCATCATTATCTGAACTCCATCGTCAGGAGAGAGGCATGTTGTAGTAGTAAAAACCACCACCACAAACTGCACATCCTCAAGCTCATGGAATTCCCTACGTTCACCTCCATCTCCTCGTCCACCCTTAATGTGCTTCATCTCCAGGGTAGAAGAAGTGATTGTTATGTTTCTCACTATTAGATAAGTGCACCACGTAAAAAAATATATATATGCTTATATTAGGCTAGACAGCAGAAACTGCATTTAGTCAGGAATCTGACTCAGGTATCTGCTCCATTTCTGTCACTTACTAGCTCTATGATCTCAGGGAAATCATTTCATTTGATAGAAATTGTGTTTCCTTGGCTAGAAAATGGAACTAAATATATCTGTTTTGCCCACCCTAAAAGATTATAAAAATCCAATGACATACTATACTTGGAATCTTTTATTTTACAACCGTAAGACTGTCGAGATGTAAAGCACTTTTTATTGCATCTTTTTAAGCTTCATTATTAATTGCCATTACTTTTCAGATTAATGCAATGTAGTGTCCATCAGGCTGCCAAGACCAACTGAGCAAATAACCTGATTCAGAATCACGTCTGAGCACCACGAATATGTCCAGCTCTCGTAGCCTAATGATTACCATGGTTACTTCCTTCTCATCTTGACCCTTTATTAAGAATGCCACTTCAATTTGAACTTTTAAAAATCTGAACTTCTATTATTCTGTCTTCAGCCTCTTCCTGGTGATTTGATCTGTGCCTTTATCTTCCACTACCAACTCTTGAGGGCTGACTGGGTTATCTTCACTGGGCAACGTTCTCATTACCAATGCTTAGTTGTGCAAAGCTAAATTCGTTATTTCATGCTAACCTTACCCTTCTGTTTTGCTCTTTATAGGCTTGACATCATGTCATGGAGTCTTTTTTTTTTTTTTGGTGACTCTTTCCCCCTCACTTCTTCCCCATCTATGTCTTGTACCCTTTGATCCGGTTTTACTCTCACTGTGGAAAGCATTGATGAGCACACTGGGAAAATGCGTTACCCAGTATCACATCCATTGGCCTCTTCTTGAACTGCAGAGACCTTTGTGTTTTCCGGTTCTAGCACAAGGCTTGGTACCAAGTATTGCTCAGTAGGTACCTGATGAATTAATGCCTAAAGAATTATTTTCTTCTAGATTCTTGCTTAGATCCTTGCATTCATCTTTTGTTACTTTTTGTTTTGTTCTGTTTTGATTAAGATCTTTCAGCCCAACTTTAATTAGTTTAAACCTTGATTAGCAGCATAGGCTCTCTGTGAATTAGATCAAGTGTGTTTTGATGGTATTGAGGGAGGGCAGGTGGCATAAATATCAAAGGACTGTCCAATGCACACTGAGCTGTGAATCAAATCGTGTTTCCTGACACACACACACACCAGAGTTCCATTCACGTGTCCACATATTAAATATGTTTACATAATGATTGTTAGGATGTTATTTACAAAAAATAAAATGCATACAACTTAGGTGAACAGTTTGATAAGTTGTGACACCTTTATATATCCATGTCACCAACCACATAATAAAGTTAGAGGTATCTGTCAACTCATCTTTGCCTCCTACCACTTTGCAGTCAGTCCTATCTCATTCTTGGCACCAGGCAACTAGTGATCTGGGGACCCTAGCTCCATCCTAGGCACAAGTGGAAAATTTCAGGAAGTGTGAGCTCCTGAAATGTCCCTCCAGCAAGCCTCTCCTGAAGGCTTAGCACTGTGCTGACTTTAAAAGTAAAATAATATTTAATGTTATCCCATGGTTTAGTACAGAGCATAAATTGAAAGGTGCATTGAGTTGAGAGATAATGAATTGATGAATAGCATATGTGATGTGTCTATTTAAATTTATAAAATACTTCCACACTGTTTTGAAAGTGGTTGTACCATTTTACTCTCCCATCAGCAATATGTGAGAAATACAGTTCCCATACATTCCCTTCAACACTTTGTACTAGTGGTTGTACAATATGAGCCATTCTGATAGGTCTATAGTTGTAGTATCTTGTTTGTTTAAAAAAAATACTTTTTTTAGTGCCATTTTAGATTCACAGGAAAATTAAGAAGGTACAGAGCTATCCCGTGTATCAGTTCCCCTACTCATGCATAGGCTCCCCCATTAACCACAGCCCCCATGAGAATGCTGTATTTGTTACAACTGAACCCACAATGACGCATCACGATCCCTCAGAGCCCACAGTTTACACTGGAGTTCCCTCGTGGTGCTGTACGTGCCGTGCCTTTGTATGAACATGTAATGACATGCATCGGTCACAACAATGTTACACTGAGTATTTCCGCTGTGCTACAAATCCTGTGTTCCACCTGCTCACCCCTACTCCACTTCAGCTGATCTTTTTACTCTCTTCATAGTTTTGCCTTTTCTGGAACGTCATGTAGTTGTAACCATACAATCATACTATATGAAGCCTTTCCAGGTGGCTTTTTCCACTTAGTATTCTGCACTTAAGGTTTCTCCATGTCTTTTCGATGCTAAATAGCTTTTTGCTTTTTTGTTTTTTACACTGAAAAATACTCCATTGTCTGGATATAACAGTTTATTTATCCTACTCAAGGACATCTTGGTTGCTTCCAAGTTTTGGCAATTATAAATAAAGCTGCTATAAACATCCGTGTGCAGGTTTCAGTGTGAACACAATTTTCAGTTCCTTTGGATAGATACCAAGGTGTGTGATTGCTGAATTTTATTGTAAGAGTATATTTAGTTCTGTAAGATAATTCCACACTATACCATTTTGCATTTCTACCAGCAATTAATAAAAGTTTCTGTTCTATAGTCTCTCCAGCATTTGGTATTGTCAGTGTTCTGGATTTCGGCCATTTTAATAGGTATGTAGTGATATCTCGTTACTTCTTTTATCTCACTGAGTTTTTAATTTGCATTTTTCTGACAGCTGATGTTAACCATCTTTGCATGTTTTGATTGGCCATTTGTACATCCTCTTCTATGAAACATCTGTTGAAATATTTAGCCCAATTTTTAATTGGCCATTTTTCTTATTACTGAGTTTTGAGTATTATTTAGATGGTCTGGAAACAGGGCTTTTGTTGGATATATTGCAAGTATTTCCTCTGCTTACCTTTTTCATTTTTTTTTTAAATTCTCCATTATCTTTTAAAGAGAAAAAGTTTTACATTAAGGAAGTTTATCAATGTTTTCTTTTATGATTAGGGTGTCTTGTGCCCTAAGAAATAATTGCATAACCCAAGTACAGATCAATTTTTAGATATTTTATTCCTAGAAGTTACATAGTTTTAACTTTCATGTTTAGGACTTTAACACTGTTTCAGTATTATAGTAAAGTAATACTGTTTTTCAGGTTAATTTTTATGGATGGTACAAGGTTAGGGCTGATATTTTTTCATATCTAGGTATCCAATTATTCTAGTTTGCGTTTATTGAAAATGTTATCCTTCACTATTGAATTACCTCAGCACCTTAGTTAAAAGTAATTGACTGCACACGTATGAGTTTATTTCTGAGCACCCTACTGTGTTCCTTTGATTAATGTCTATTCTTATTCCAATACCACATTGATTTGATTACTTTAGCTTTATTAGAAGCATTAAAATCGCAAATGATTTCTTCTCTTTCAAAATTGTTTTGGGTTTTTAAGACAATTTGCATTTTCACATGAATTTTTAAATGTTTCTGATTTTCTAAAATAAAAATGCCCACTGACATTAAATCTATAGATTAGTTTGAGGAGATCTGCTGCTTAACTGTGTATATATAACATGAGGTCAGTTGGCAGGGGGTGGGCATTGGTTGTGACATTGCAATGCTATAGAGATAATGCTAATTACAATTTGTAAGAATTTTGCGTTTACTACTGCTATTGGTTTTGAAATTCTTAAAATAAAAAATGAACCAGTCAGCCCAGCAAGCTGCCAATTTAGGAAATGCTGAGTATGCTAGAGGACTCCTAGGGCACCTTTTAAGAAAATGCTAATTTTCTGTAGAGTATACAGAAAATCAGACAAAGTCTCTGACTGAGGTAAAAGGAGGTATCAAAACCCGGCCCTGATGGGGAAGAGGTGAGGTCATGAGATCTGGAATGCAGATCATTTGATGGATAAGAATGGCAATCTTAAACTAAAAACACTGAGCACAACACACTTAAGAGGCAGCCCCTGACAAGTCGAAGGGTCCACACTTGCTAGCGCCTATAATGGGTACTTATACAAGTGTCGTAGATAGATAATGTTGCTGCATTTAAGACCTATATCTGCCACCCATCATTGTTGTTCCGAGCAATTCCAGTTGCAAAGCCCAGAGGAGCCCAAGCAAAGAAGTACAGGCTTTCTCTGGGAGGAAATAATGTACACAGCTCCTAAATGTAGAACTTGATTAATCTGTATTGGCAGGAATTGAAGAAGAATATGCCAAAATAGATTTTGATATGTAGACTGGGCTGAGGAAGTGGTTGCAGAATATAGGGTTGGAGAGGGAAGACTTTAGTGGTTTGGGGTACACATCTGTTCTGTGCAGATTCCATATAGTTACAATGACAGTCAACTGGGGTGACTACTAAAACACGGACATAAAAAAAATTACAGAAAAAAAAAAAGAGAAAAATTTTATGATATAGTACTGCAGTATGCATTAGAAAACTCAGAAAAGTGGGAATATTAAGATGGAGATACTATGTAAAGTACCACCTGAATATGTTTTTTTAGCAGGACCCTTTACTAGGCCAATAGGGAATTCACTGATGAAGACAATGGAATCTTTGACAAGTTCACTGGCAGCTATCCTCTGTAGGACAAGGTTGGCGGTAGGAGACGCTTCTATAAAAGCCAGGCTCCTTAATTTCATGAGGGATGATGGGATCTCAGTGTCAGAAACGAGGTGACAACACAATCTCTATAGGCGAGGTAGATGTGATTCATATAAAAGGCAGTAAGATAAGTGGACACAAAACTAAGATGTTGCTCCTCTTGCAAAACACAGTAAGTTCAGTTAACATCCAAGCATCTAAAAATCCCAAATAATTAAGTTTAGAATTACCATATAATCTAGCAATTCTACTTCGGAATATTTATCTGAAGAAAATAAAAACACTAATTTGAAGAGATCTCTGTACCCCTATGTTCACTGTAGTATTATTGACAGTAGCCAAGATATGAAAACAACTCAAGTGTCCACCAACAGATAAATGAATAAAGAAAATGTGGTTTATATACAGTGGCATACGATTCAGCCAGGAGATGTAGGACATGTTCTGATTTTGACAACGTATATATGGACCTTGAATATATTATGCTAAGTAAGATAATCTGATGGAGAAAGATCAAGTATTAAATGAAACCACTATTAGGTGGAATCTAAAAATACCAAACATGAAAAAAAAGGTAACAAATAGTGGTTACCAGAGCATGGGGGTGGTGAGATATAGAATAGACATATTTTAAGGGTACAAACTTCTAAATGATAGTAAATAAGCCCTAGAAATCTAGTGCACAGTAAATATAGACAATAATATTGTATTATAATTAATGAACTTGATAGAAGACTAAAATTTAATTATTCCACTAAGAAAGGACAATTATGCAACATGAGAGGTGCAATTATTACTACAATGGCAATCATATGACAATATATAAATATATCAAATTAATATGATGCACAACTTAACTTTAGAAAATGTCAAATATATTTCAATTTAAAAAAAGGATACACATGGATGGACTAATGAAATTGTACAGAAAGCATACAAATGGTTTTGTCTAGCACCAACGCTCTCAGAAACATCCACTGCACAGGTAATTCTCCAAAACCAGGTAAGTAGGATCATTGATGGATGTCAGTCAGACTTCCTTCTTGGCCATATGAGCACTGGCTCAATGGGCCACTGAACATAGGTGCCATTACAACAGAGGTAGAGACTACACAATGATAGTTCAATAGCACAGGTTCTATCTTAGCAAGAATGATCTAGCTACAGCCACTGCTAGCAGGAGAGACAAATATTGAGCCCTAGACATGACATAATTTTTTAAGAAGACTTATTATCTACCTGAAGACATGTCTAATCAGATCTCTTCCAACCTGAAGACTGCAGTAATTCACACTTAATCAGAAGTGATACCTACTACAAAATGAATTTGCCTTCTACCAACAGTTCTAAAATATAACTTATATAATAATTCATGTGTCGACATTTTATACCATGCAATTTTGCCTCGGCTCAAAGGACCATTTTATGACAAAGAAAGATCACTTCAACAGGCACAAGTGTCTTATCATATACCCCATATTCAAGAAACATCAGGACTAGTAATATTGTGCAATCATCTATTAAGGTTTAGTCAAAGTGTCAACTTACAGACAGCAACATGGCAGAGTTAGGATATTATCCTTCAGGGTGTGGTAATTATGCTGAACTACCAGCTAACACATGGTACTATGTCTCTAATAGCAAGAATTCATAGGTTATGAATTAAGAGGTAACATTTGGATTGGCCATTTCTAGTAGCTGGTGTTGGTACATGTAGTAACAAGTCTGACTCTACTTTTTAATGTCTGACTTGTGAAATCAACTTTGTCCAGAAATGCTGGGAAGGCTATTCCCTATTCTTTTTTTGTTTTGTTAGCAGTATTTTATACTTGTGACAGCATGGCTATTCCCTATTCTTGAATTATCCCCCAGCCAATTACTGGATGAAACGAGGTACAGAAGCCCACCCTCATTCCCGCTCAGGCAGACAACTCCGTGGTACCATTCACACGTCAGAATTTGTTAGGAGGTCAGGCTGGAGCCAGGCTGAAGCCGAGTCCGTGTCTTTACCAGGCTTCTTCTCTGCCCCGGGCTCCCTCCCTCATTCCTTCACAGGATTCACATGAAGAGCAGACATTCAATGAACCCACTGCATAATGGTCTCATCCATTATGAGGCTCTGCTTCTTGGGGAACTGAGCTAAAGTAGTTAACGTCACAGATGGTCCTCAGAAATAGAGTCTAAGAATTGCCTTCCAGAGCTGCTTTACTGTCTGGCTATATGACAATAAAGACCCCATAACTTATTAAATATGGACGCACCTAGAATACTGAAAAGCACAATTGCTACAATTTTCTCACTTCATGAATTGGAAGGGGTGTCAGTGAAGGGGACATTCAATTTAGTGCAATAGCTCAGGCATTTGAGAAGTGGGGGAAAATAGTTATAATGACTGTGGCTATTGCTGAGCATGACACATGCGTTCAATGGAGAAAATGATTGGCTCAAATGAACTAACATCTTATATAAGGCTTAGTACATAAGCACCCAATGTCTTCTCTGGTAGCATTTGCAGAGAGTCTCATCTCCTGGAGTTGAAGACTGGGTACATAGTTAATTAGAAGAACTGAATGGCTGAATTTAAGAGGAGCCAACATTAACCCTTCTAAAGTCAGGGGCCTGCTATTATAACTGATTATCTGGGTAACCTCAGGAATCCTGAAGTCTCCAATTACACTGAACTCTCTGGGGTTTCAGAAGTTGGCCACGTATTAATACACTCATTGTCAGATGACAGAAGCCCCCGCTCTGGTTGAAGACTGGGAAGACGCCTGATAACACCATGCATTCCTCCCTCAGGGTCTGCAGCTCTCTCTCCTATGGGCCACCAGACAAATAAACAAAATCAAATCTAAGCATGACCAAGGGCAAAGCACTAGGACCTCTAAGGGAGGAAAAATTATTATATTCCAAATGTGCTGCAGGGACTGGCTAACATGTACTGGTGTGAACAGAGAGTTTCCTGGGGGATACATCCTAAAGGTGCTGGATTTAAAAGGGCAAAATACAAAGCTGGATGAGGGAGATTTTGTCAGTATGGAAGAATGCCTTCTTGACACAAGATTTAATAATACCTTGTGAAAGGTCCCAGCTCTAGTGTCCTCTGGGATGATAGATGGAAGTTTGGAAAAGATTACGAACCTCATTCCATTGGCATGGATGCCCACATCTCCATGGTAAACAACGAAAGAGGAGAATAAGAGATATGCGCATGCTAAATAAAACCAAGATGCAGGGGCTAATGGCATGTCTCAAGAGGGCAGGGAGGACCCTTTGTTTACCAAGTGGTAAGGAACATGCTGATAAGGGCTGGCACCAGCACCTTTGAGAAAACCAGTGGTGGCTGTCCTCTGTAGCCAGCCAGTAGGGTACCATCTCTTCCTCTTTTGTGAACTGCCATAGCATTTGAGTATGTTGTGCATGGGAACCTAATGAAATCAAACATATTTTTGTGTCTTCTCATCCTTCCATTTCTTCCTGCCTGATTCTGAGTACTTCGCACTGTGACAGTGACACAGGAAGTATTAAACACACAAAGAAGCTGTGGTACATATACACAATGCACTATTACTCAGTTATAAGAAAAGATGAAATACTGACATTTGAGACAAAATGGATGGACGTGGAGGACATCGGACTAAGCGAAATAAGCCGACAGAAAAAGCAACCATGTAACTTCACTCATATGTGGAATATAAAACTGAAAGCAACAAAGAAAAACAAAAATACTCGTGGATGCAGTCAATAGTTTAGTGGTTACCTAGGGGCAGGGGGGAAGGTGTTAGGAGGAGGGGAGCCAAATACATGGTGATGCAGAGAGAACTGACTCTGGGCGGGGAGCACAGAATGCAGCACACAGACGATGCACGTAGAACTGTACACCTGGGACCTACATAATTCATGTTAACCAATGTCACCCGAATAAGTCTAAAAAATTTTTTTAAATTAAAAAATATATAATTAACATGAAAAAACACACCCTGGTTACACTTTGGCATATAAAGTCCTATTATATCACCTGAAACACCAAACACAGTATCCTGAAAATAGTAGGGACTCAATAAAGTAATTGTTAAAATCAACTGAGGCTACGCTACCAAACTGATCTTCCTACATTATCATTATCACAACATTAGTTTTCTACACAAATGTCTAAAAACAATTTTCGATTAAGTTAAAGAATAAAATTAAACTCTTTCGTGTTATAGTTAGAGCCTTCCAACATCTGTCCCTAACTTCTGCATCTGCTCCCAAAGAGTGTCACTAGGCTCCCTGTTTACATCTACTCTGAATCATTCTGTGCTTTTCTGTAGAAACTTATTTCACTCTTTCCCCAAATATTCAGTGCACTTTCCTCCATCTTAATTTATGCATAACCCATATTTAACTTGTCTGGAAACATAGTGAGGTAGTAAACAGTTAACAAAGTACTTAGTTTATGCCACACAACAAGCAGATTCATCTCTATGCTCCTGTGTATGTGCGTGCGTGCGTGTACGTGTGTGTGCGTGCGTGTACGTGTGTGCGTGCGTGTGCGCGTACGCGTGTGTGCATGTACGTGTGTGCATGCGTGTACGTGTGTGCGTGCATGTTTGTGTGTGCGTGCATGTGTGTGTGCGTGTGCGTGTACGCGTGCATGTGTGTACGTGTGTGTGTGTATGTGTGTGCGTGTGTGTGTGCGTGCATGTGTGTGTGTGTGCATGCATGTGTGTGTGTGTGCATGCATGTGTGTGTGTGCATGTGCGTGTTGCAATGATGAGGGGACAGGGCAGGGGTTGATAATTATTACAGTATTTTACAGGTATCATCTCTTTTCTTCCCTTTGTTTCTACTTGCTCTCTTGAGCCTGAGATGCTGAGATGCTCCTGTCTTACTGTCCAATCATTGGCTAAAGTACGCAAAAGCCACTATACAAAATTCCTGAAGAATCTGTACTTCTGTTTCACTATACGCTCACAATTTTTGTCTGAGTCGGATTCTACAATTTTAGTATTCAACATGAAAAGAGTCAATTATAAGATTCATAATTTATCAAATGGAATTATAATTATTCAAGAGAGGTATTATTCTTAGAACAGTAATCAGACAAGAATTTCTCCTGGATGTCCTTATTTTCATTAAGATACCATGTGATGGAAGAAACTTGTCCTGAATGTTATTCTTACAAAATAAACAGTGAGTTTGATAGAGGTGATCATTTCAAATGAAGCCTAATGTATTCAACTAATAATATGTGTGGATGAAAAAGGGGCTCTGTAATAAATTTGACAAGTCCAGTGACCAAAAGTGACCTCACAGGATGATCTAATTGTAAGTTCCTAAATAGGCAGGTCCTGATGGGTAGTCTCACCTCAGGCACAAATGTTTTAGTAAAAGATTTATCGTTGCCTTAAGCAAGCCCTGTCCATTGCTCTTGTGCATCTAGGCTAACACACCTTGGAAAAGCCAGAGTAAGGCTTTTTTTTTTTTTTTTTCAGACTCCTTGGAGGCATAACCACCCTCAAGGGAGTACATCACATCATGACCTAGAATCTTATGTTTCCTTCTTAATTTCAAATGCATAAAAGAAACCACGTAACAGTCCTTCTCTGGAGCATTTTCTGTGTTTGGAGATCCTGCTTCCTGGCATGTCTTCTGTTCAGCTCCAATAAATTCAAACTCATAAAAATTCTCTCCAGGTATGGACATTTCTCATGTAGGGTTTACTTGGCATCATCACCAAGATTCTAAAGAAGCCCACCTAGAACCACCTTGTAGACCCGAACCTGGGGCTAGGTACCAGCAGGGGCCCGCTGTGCCCCACCAGCCCCCAGTTTGCATTGGGTGAACATGGATGAGTTTTCTCTCATCCACGTAGGTAGCAGGTCTGGACTTTATCTGAGCTGTCTTTGAAATATCTTCAAGGTGGATAAGGGTAAGATAACCCGGGGGAAGGAGAGGAAGAATGGGTGCTTTTAATTTTGTCTTTTTTATTGGACTTCTTACTCTGAATCTGAACTAAAATCTTTGCTGGGTAAATAAGAGACTGAACTCTCTTTCGCTCCAAAGGAGAAAGAATACTTGTTTTCCCAACCCAAACCTCAGCCATCCTTAGGTGATAAGAATCTTTAAGAGGTTGCCTGAGGAAAAATTTCCTCTAGTGCATGAAGAAGTCCTATAGGGATATATCTACCCATGATTTCTGACTCACCCTGAGACATGCACATAAAGGCTGGTTTTCTCCAGAATTTTGTTCCGACTCTACAGACTTCAATAGGAAAATTAAAATTAACATGGGATATCGTGCCTCCAGGGCCAACAAGTCCCATGACCGTCAGCCTTCGATTAATACTCCTGCAGAAGGAGGATCCTTTGATACTTCTAAATTAATCTTTTGCACACACAATTAGAAAAAGCCGGCTATCAAGTTAGGCACGATGAATGAACAGCACATTTAATTGGTCTCTTGAATCTTCAAAAGGGAGATTTAGATAAATGGATCAATCTATTATGTTATTTAGGGGGCAACACAATTTTTTGAAGTATTAAAAACAGCTATGCTTATTTTAAAAGGGAAAAGGTCATTTGGAACTTGACTTGCCGAGGACAGATATAAATGGTAAATGCCTCCAAAACTAAAGTTGTGTCCAATGGTTCTCTTATAAACTGGTGAGTTATTCTCATGGCTAAAAGGTCTCTGCGTTTGTTTGTGTAGGTCTATATATGTATGCTATAAATGGGACATAATTTTCTACCTCCAGATAGAAATGTTAAAATTAATTTAAAAGCAGCAGTTTGTAAGGATTGGGTACTCCAAAATTCTCAGAAAAATACAAACCAACTAAAATGATTTTTAAGTTTGCATGATGTAAGATTAACCATAGTAAATGTTAGTTTAAGCAGAACAGATATGTCTTTCGAATTATTGATAAAAATATTTCCACAGGTTATAAAATGTCTTCATAAATTTGACTTCTTAGTTTTTATTAGAAATTGAGGTTTAAGGGTTAAAATCGCAATGAGTTTTCATGACGTGTGTGTGTGTGTGTGTGTGTGTGTGTGTGTGTAAAATGAAAACTATTAAGAATAAATTTATGGTGTTCAGAAGGCCCCTGAAATACCTCAAAAGATTGTTTTCTCTCCTTACTAAAGAAAATTTTTAAACTGATCAGGCTTCTTTTTATGTTAAATTACATGGGAAGCATTGTAAAGTAAGTGATGAAAAAACTTCTAGGATATACGTATTGTATGGATAAACAACAATTGTAAATTAAACAAACGGTTGGGGCTACAGGAACCCAAGGCAGCCACGTGGTTTGTCCTGGCTTTCTAGCAAACTCTATCTGTCAGTTTCCACGCGCATCACAGTGCATCCAAACTGGTAACTGCTTTTTTTCAAAACAAGTCCCAGGAGACCAAAACTTTAAAGATGATTGACTTCCACCTGGAGATTTTGTTTTTGCAAAGGACATCAAATAAATGACACTCTCCAACCTCATTGGAAGAGGGTTCATTGGACACCTACCTACTTTGTCTCTATCATCTCCACCTACAAAGGGGACCAAAGAGTCTTTGAGGTTGAGAAACCACTAACATAGAGGTACACAGCTATCCCAAGGCACCGACAAGTCCTGTAGACTTGCAGATGGGTGCTGAACTCAGAAACCGTTTGATTGTCTCTACCAGTCTGCCATGATATTATTGTACTTGTGCTTTGGGTTTTTCTTATAAAGCCCAACTTTATAAGAAAAGTTGATTGCTAAAGATATTTAACTGTTAATACTCTTTTAATGACATATGTAAATGTTATACTAGATGCAAAATACAGAAAAATGAGGCAGATGACAAAATCAGATCATGATAGTTCACAGGACAGAAATGATTCAGAGTGTTTCTCACAATAAAGGACAGAAGACCTGACTGCCACCCATTTACCTGCCCTTCTGTTTTGGAAAAATTCAGCCCAACTCACGTCCCATGGTTACGGTATTGCCCTCTCTCCAATGGCCCATCGTTTCAACAAGACAGCGTTGATACTGAAACTTGCTAGGAAACAGCCTTCACAGCACTGTGAGACCACATTACCTGTCCAAAAGGTTGGTCATCAGTGCATCCTTCTGAATGATTTACGACCTAAAGGGGGAATTGTAAATGAAAAATGGTCTCTGTAATAAATTTGACAAATTTAGGGGCCAAAAGTAACCTTACAGGGTGATCTAATCCTAAATTCCTAAATAGTCCGGTCATGGTGGGTCGTCTCACCCCAGGCACATAACTTCTTTACTGAGAGGCTCATCTTTGCCTTAAGCAAGCCCTGTCCATTGTGTGTGTGCATCTAGGTAACACACCGTTGCCATACCGGAGTAGTGCTTCTTATCAGAATGCTTGGAGGCGTAACCACCCTCAGGGGAGCACATAATAATATGAACTAGAATCTTCTATGTTTCCTCCTTAATTCCAAATGTGTATATATATAAAAACTAAAACAAAATGCAAAACTGTCATTCTCTCAGTCTGTTGAGATCTTGCTTCTAGGGGTGTCCTCTGGCTCAAATAGACTCGAACTTATAAAAATTACCTATAGGCTTGGACATTTCTTACATTGACCTATCACACAAAGTAGAGTTCAGAACAGACAGCTCTGTAGGTGATCAATAAAATATAAACCAGTTGCCAGCTCTCCGCTGATCTAATTTCATTTGGTTTAATACTCTTGTCAAGACATGTATTATCTTCTTCTTATGTTATAGCATCTTTCATTCCTGCCCACACACCTGGATGTCTTTAATTTCCATAAACATTTTTGCTTGAGTTTGGTAACTGCTCTTGAAATAACTCTCTTTAGATGTGGGTCCAATCCTCTACCTAAATCTAACTTACTCAGGGAGATCTTTTCCCAGCCGTGTTAATCTAATTCAAAACAAAAAAAACAACTTGTAAATATCATTGACAACTGGTCACTCCTTGTCCAAACTTTAGTCAGACTCCTCTGAATCCTCTCTTCAAGGAGGTCCAACTTTTTAACTTTTGTTCATCATTAACTTTGCATGGCCTAATTTTATCAAGAAACTTAAGTAGATTTAGTCAGCATTCCACACCCTCAATATCTGATAACACTTGATATCTGAAAAAAATTCCTCACTCCTCCGACACTGCCCAGGTGATGGTTGACATCCTGGTCTGCCTTCGACAAGAATTCTGTTAGGCAACCTTAGCAAAGAATTGCCTCCTTAGTGAATTTCCATCCACTGACCTCTCCCACCCCCATTCCATGACTACAAATCCCCACTTTTCCTTATACTCAGAGATGAGCCCAGTTCCATGTGGAGGTCAATTTTCCTTGAAAATTTCGTTCTTTCAAAAATGAGATCAAGTGCATGTATCTCATGTTTGAAGGTAGACTGTAATCCTTCACGGAAATAAACATTAATCAACAACTTTCATAGTGATTGGTTCTGCATGTCTCTAAATCCAACATGTCTCTCAGGAAAACTGTATCCCAATTATTATGTGTTTGGTTTTTCAAACATCTTTCTAAAGGCTTTCAAGAGCCCCTTTCTATATCAATGTTATCATTATAATTAACAATAGTATTTTTAACATCTGTGTTTAATAACGGCAAAATAAATATCAGTGCCATGTTAACAATCCTACATACATTATCACCTTTAATACTCCAACAAGTCTGTCACTTTGTTAGTATTAATTTTACTGCACTGCTTTAAAACTGTGCAATCTATTTATCTAGAAAGAAATCAGCACCCAAATCCACTAGTCCAGTTGACAATATGCTTATCTATTATTTTCTATTTTACTAGCATAAAGCAAAACTATCCTAAATATTTACCTTTTATGTATATTCTTTATTTTCGCTAAAGGGAAAATACATCACAGTTGGTAATGAAAACAATACAAACTGATTTCCTTCCTTCCTTACCTTTTTTCCTTCTCTCCATCCCTCCCACTCCATACTTCCTCTATTTCTTCTTTCTTTGCCTGCTTTTGAGGAAATATTATGCTATCCCATTATTCACAAAAAGCTTATCCAAGTAAAGTCTAAAGACTGTATAATATTTCAGGTCTATTTTGAATCACAGTCAGTTGAGATGCTTTTTTTCTGTTCTATTTGGCATAAGATTCTATACAAGCAATTTTTAAACTAATCATGTAACAAAGAGCTTGTGAGAATTGACATATGTTTCTTATAGAAGTCACATCTAAAAAAAAAAATTTCCTATTCCCTTGGCAAGTTAGTTCGAACATGTTTAATTTTAGATATTTAGCATCAGCCAGTTTAGGATGAGAGGAGACTGAGATACTTTCATGCAATAAAAATAATTTTTCCAGATGTGCCCTGATTGACCAAAAAAGTAACATTCCATATGGGAAAAAATGTGATAGACTCTGCTCAAAGTTCTGGAATGCTCACCCATTTTTCTTTTAGAAAAATGTATTGTTATTATTATGTAATGTGCTTGCATACCTCATTTTATTGTACTTTATTGAGTTCACAGGTGTTGAATTTTTTAAAAAACTGAAGGCAAGACTCTCCACCAGCAAAAACAGTATAATTTGTTTTATTGCAATCCTCACTTTATTACTGTGGTCTGGAACCAAGCCTGCAGTATCTCTGAGGTCTGCCTGTGCAAGTGGAGAGCTATGAAATTATTGCCTAAAATTTACAAGGTAATTATATAGTTTTATCACATGGGGAAATATTCTATACATTAAAATTAGAGATGTGTTTGCAATTTGTGGGGAATTTCTGATAATAATAAGAGAAGTAAGTCTTAGCTCCAAGCTGCATGATGTAAAAGTATATTTAATAAGCAAGCTACTAACGATGAAGAATTGAAATGAGAAGGCTTTTATAATAAGCACAACATGATGCCACATCACCATTATTTTCTGCCTACAATTTATTCTATTTACCTTTAAGGTAAATAGAATAAATAAGTCAGTGCAGTATTAATCATCCATGATTTCATCAAGCACATGTAAGTTAAGACAGAGTCTGGATCAAAAGGCAAATCACACATTCAATACAGTTTTATTATTAATACTTTTTGAACTTGTATACTCGTTGGAGGAGAAGGTGTAAGAAAAAGTCACACTTTGGGGTAATGTCTGGCTTGTGATCAGCATTTGCCTCTCTGAGGTGAGTTTTTCTATAATTAGGTCACAGACCTTCAAAATTCAATCATTCTGAACATCAAATGAGGAGTTTCCCACCATGTATACCAAAGTTCTGATACTTGGCAGGATAACTAATGTGAAATGTTTTATTACTTTTAGAAGACAAATGGAGTAAAACTAATGCTTATAAAATTCTTCCTAGAAACAAACAAACACACACAAAATTCTGTGTGCTCTACATGTGCTCACTCACTCAAACCTTACATCAAACATAGGAAGTAATGGCTGGGATTATCATCTCCATTTCACAAATGAGAAAACTGAGTCCTGGAGAGGTTAAGTAACTTGCCCAGTCACTCAGAAATGCAAAGACCTGAAATCTAAACCCAGACAGTTGGCCTTAAAATTATGCAAGACGGTCCTTCCCTGATATAGTTGGCTGGAGTATTTCATAAAGACAATACTCCAAATAAATACCATTAGTTTGTGTGCCCAGAGGTCATGGCATGCATCGGGGTCTGCTTGTCAGAGGCCAGTTTCATGCTACAAGGAGATGAGGCCAAGTCGTCTACCTGGACTTGCTGAGTGGTAATGGAGGCAGATTCACATTTAGCCCCAATACATCAGACGGAGTAAAGTTATGGCCTACGCGTAGTACAATCTTACACACACACACACACACACACACACACACACACACACACACAGAGTTAAATTCAGTGCTACCAAAATTGTGTTTTGGGCACTGATATCACTTTCTTTCGATATAGTAAATTTAAACCTGGTCAGGCAACTGATCATTCCTTATTACACAAGTATTTCCAGAAAGCAAAAAAAGATAATCTCCAACTTGTATTTTGAGGCTAGTATGTCTTGTATGCCAAAATTAGATCGAGTACAAGAATCAAATATTATAGGTCAATCTCACTCATAAATATAGATAAAAATGTCTAAATAAATATTAGCAAACCACATTAAATAAATGTATTAAAAAGATAATGCATCATGCTCAAGTTGAGCTTGTCCTAGGAAAACAAATACAATTTATCTTAGGAGAATACTTGTGTGTGTGTGTGTCTGTAATTTGTGGTATCAATAGAAAAAAAGAAAAAATATTTATTGCAGAAAATTATTTTATTCAATTTCTACCCATTTATTATAAAAATGCTTAGCACACTAAAAATAAGCCCTACATTCTTAACCTCATACTGGGCATCTAATTAAAACTTGTAGCAAACATTATTCTAAATAAGAGTGAGAAATTAGAATTAAGAAATTAAGTTTCTAGTGGCTGTTATAAGAAGTTAGCATAAAATGGGTTGCTTAAAACAACACATAATTTGTTCTTTCACATCGCTGGAGGCCAGAAGTTTGAACTTATTATTAATAGGCTGAAATCATGGTATCAACAGATCTATGCTCCCTTCAGAGATTTTCAGAGAGAATCTGCTCCTCACCTATTCCAACCTTTCTGTCTGTTGGCATTTCTTGACTTGTGGCTGTATGACTCATACCTGTCGTATTGATCACGTTGCCTTCTTTATCTGCGTGTCAACCTCTCCCTGCCTGTCTCTTACAAGGACATTTATAATTGCAACTAGGGCCCACATTGATAATATTAGTACCCCTGTCTTAAAATCCTTAACTTAATCCCATATGCAAAGAATCATTCTTTTTCCCATTATAAAATAGCATTCATAGGTTGCAGGAATTAGGATATGGATATGTTTTGGGGTACCATTTTTTAGCCTACCACAAGACATACATAATTATCTCAAATAAGAAAGTAAGATTTATTCCTAAGTATCTTATTTTTGTAATGAAAAATGTTATCAGTTTTCTTGTTACTTTATATGTTTTAACTGTTTGATCCCAACTACCACCTTCTATTGTACTTCATTTTGAATATTCTAGTAAGTAATATAAGACCAGGCAAACATTCTATAAAGATTTTAATGGAAGAAGCAAAACTCCATCTGGTGACAGCTGATATGTCTGTTTGCACTGAAAATACCTAAGATTCCAGGAACATATTTTTTAAATTAATTGAGTTTTATTAAATGCCTGGATTAAGGACAATATGCAAAAAGCAATTACATCTTTCCAGACAAGGATCAAACAAAAAACATAACAATAACAACAACAACATACTCAGTTACAAAAAAATAGTAAGATACTCAGGAATAAATCTAATTATAGATATGCAAGCTCTTTTATGTAGAAAATGTAATTATTTGTTGAAACACATTTTAAAAGTCCCTAAATAAATTGCTATACTATCATAATGGACAAAAAAGACTCAATACCTTAGAATCTCATTCTCAAATTCATCCTTTGATTAAATGCAGTTCCAAACAGAACTGCAACAGGGTTTCTTAAAGAATTTGAGCAAGCTTATTCTAATTTTTTGAGAAATTCCATAAGCCAAGAATAGTCAAGATACCCTTAATGAAGAAGAATAAGATGTGGACATTTACCCCACCAAATACAAGACTTACTATAATGTCATATTAATTAAAACTGTAATATTTGTCTAGGAACAGAGGGAAAGAGAGAACAGAAAGAGAACTATTCCCAAATAGATATCTGACAGTATTATTTGAGGTCACCACACACTATCGATACACTGTGCTTACATAGCTGCTTATCTCAGTGTAAAAATAAAAAAATTAGATCACTAATTTACATTATGCACAGAAATCATTTCAATGCATATTGGTTATTTAAATATGAAAGAAAAACTTCAAAACTTTTAGAAGACATGTGAGAGAGTGTTTCTGATAAGAGAATAGGGCAGTGTTTCGTAAAATATGAAACAGTAAACACAAATAACAGACTGTTAAATTTAAATACATATTATGAAATTTTGTTCATTAGAAGACACCATGAAATAGTGAAAAGGCAAACCAGAAACTGGGCATTATCTGCAAACAATTAAATAGAAAATGGCTGATACAGGAAATAGTTAATAAACATATAAAATGGTATATAACATTTTTAATAACAGGAAAATTCGAATTAAGATCCCAGTAGGATACAACTTTATACGTATTCCATCAGAAAAGTAATGACATGTTTGATACTAAATGTTCTCAGGAATTTGGCACACAGGGAAATATTAAAACTGCTGCTTGAAATTGATGTTACCCAAGAAAGCTGAACGCACCCACCCCCCTGACCCAACGAGCCCACTCTAAGGAGGAGAACATTTGAATTTATGGACACGAGGAGGCTTCAGCTCAATAGTCACATGTATTTCAAAACGAGGTCAGAATTTCAGACTCATCCCAGACATCTCTTTTCTCCTGCAGCATCTGCATTCACAACCCATTAAATA
Source organism: Lyroderma lyra (assembly GCA_004026885.1). Lineage (NCBI taxonomy): Eukaryota > Metazoa > Chordata > Mammalia > Chiroptera > Megadermatidae > Lyroderma > Lyroderma lyra. Next base: position 59,081 of record PVJL010007096.1, on the reverse strand, counting down.
CCATCAATTCTCCCTTCTCTCTACTGTCAAGACTGATGGAAGCCATTACTTGCCACCAAAATCCAGAAATAACCTGTATTCTAGATACCGTCATTCTTTCCCATTCACTCTCCATCTAGCACTCAAGTATTTTTTTTATATGTAAACCTACTCACTTCACGACTCTGCCTCAAACTCTAATGGTTCTTTGGATAAAGTAAAAATGACTTAAAAGATCTGCACTGCACATGTCGCCACCCACCTGTACTTCCAATTTTATCTGGTACCAGCCTTCCCCTTCCAACTTTAACCAAATATTTCTTCTTTCCCTTTATTCCAAGTCCCCAACTCTTTCCTACTTTAGAATCATTATTTAATGCACTTTTCATTATTCCTGAGAAACACTTTCCATGGATCTTCACTTCACTTAATTCTACCTTACTTTTGGGTTGCAAATTCAATGCCCTCCCTCAAGGAAACTCCCGTCCCATCTCGGGGCACTTCCCTGTCCCTCACACTACCTTTGTCGTTTTCGTCACAGCATTCATTTCTATTGCAGTTAATTACTGGATGATTCTCTGCTGGATTTTGCTTATGCCAAAATGCTAAGCTCACTTACAGATCATATCTTAATTTTTACTATATTCTATAGTAAATATATAGAATATGGCAAAATACCCATATTCTAACACAGTGCTTTGCATTAAATGGGCATCACTAAAGATTAGCCACATGAATAAAAGAAAGTATTACTAAAGATTCAATAATATTAGCACTTCCCTGCTAGCACAGAATCTTAGACCTATTACATAGTAAAAAATGTATTTATTTAACTGAGTTAAAAAAAAAAAACACCATTCATTGTTAACATTCATAATTTAAATATCCCAATGAAAAAGTTATAGCTAAAAAAGTTTAAGTTAATTTGGTCAACACGTGTATATTTACTGAGCGTCCATTTTGCCCAAGCAGTGTGCTAACTTCTAGGGATTCAATCTCAAAACAGACAGGTAACCCCTGCCTTCTAACAGCTAGATGATGAGGCTGTGTGTTGAAGACTGACAGAAGTGTCGTTCGCTCTGTTAGGTCATTAGCCCACCAAAGCAAAATTGCTCCCTAAAAGGCACTTTGACCTGTTTCCCTGAAACGTTCGAATGGAGACTTCACAAAGGAGCTCTCCGTGCTCCCTTGACAGCTTATCTCAGCCTGAGCACATCTCACAGTGAGGATGCTTTCAGGGTGCCAAAGCTACTTTTTTTCCCCCACAAATTCGTCTGAAGAGATTGCTGTCCAAACAAGTTGTGATGAGATGCAGATACATTACATCGTATCAAGCTATCAGTACTTGAATGTTGATAGTATGAATTAAGTATCATGAGAAATGTTAGCATTTTAAAACAGAACATACAACATGCAAGCTCTACGAAGTCAGGGATTTTAGTTGTTATTCTGAATGCTGTGCCCTGGTGCCTGGAAAGTCCCTGGGTTGCTAACTCTACAGAGGGAATGAAGTAGACACCCCAAACTCTTCAATGACTACAGTCTGAACTACCAAAAACAGAAGTAAAAAACCATATATATGTTAAGGCCACATGAATATTAACACAAATGATTAATATTGAAATTCCAACCAACCTCTGAGATCTGGAAGTGAGAGAAGATTTATGGGAGAGATTGCAATTGAGCTGATTCTGTATGAGCAGGTAAGATTAGAACTGCCAGAGCGCGGAGAGGCCTTCCAAGTAGAAAGAGCAGCACGAGCGACAAGGAAAAGAAGAAACAGAGGCTTCCTCGGCCATGGCTGTTACCCAGTCTGGCAGAGGTAGAGGTCTCTTCAAAGTATTAGTAACTGTGAGAAAGTGACAGAGGAAGGCAGGACAAGGGATAATAAATAAGACAGAACAATTTTGAAGAGTCATGGAATAATTCAGAATTTATGTTCAAAGTCCTTGAATCACTACCCAGATTTACTATTGCTAATTAATGAACACGTGATTGGTCTTCCCCAATTTAATGGTAAGTTTTCTTTGCTTTTGGTTTTTTTGAGAGGACGTCCATGTATTTTCCAGACCCTTTAGAGATGGTTTTGCATTGATACTCCTCCTTCCTGGATTTAGTACTCATGAAAGCAGCAATCATTTGTTTATTCACTCCCCAAATACCTATTGAGACATTGCACTATCCCTGGCACAACTCTGAAAACTGGTCAAATGCTTAACAAACAAAGACCATAAATAAGGGATTATCTGTGGTCTTGGACCATGGGGAAATGTTTTTAACGTACGTAGGGTTAAGGCTCTAACCATGAATAATTAGTCCAAGTAACAAATCATTGTTTTACCCATAATAACATCTTAATACCATCAAAACTCCACAATTAATCCAAAATCAGCCATATTGTCTAATTTACTATTTATCAATCAAGTATTTGTTTATCATGTTCCATTCCAGTAAAACTATCTAGTGTCGTTTATGGCTTATCATATTAGATCTAAATTCTAATTCTCCTTCAAGTCTTTCAATCTGTTATCACCTAATGTGATTTCTCTCTCCAACAAGATGGGTTTCGGGTTTCTAGTTATTTCCATTGAAGCCAAAAAACACAAACCGGGTCACAAACCTGTTAAGTCCTAAAAACAGGGTCTGCCATAGGAAATCTAGGGCATGGAGTCCTTAGATGATAAAACCATGCAAACCAGGCAGGCATTTCTGAGCTCAGTGCCCTCTGAGAGTGGAAACAGTTGGCTCCATTTAAATAAGTTAAAAATAGGCTAACCAGCAGTTAAAATTTTCAACACAGCAAAAGGCAGTGAGGACAAGGTTTATTCTTTGATCTTTAAAAGCATGCTTCATTGAATCTGATAATGGTGCATGACATGAAGAATGTTAGCTATATGTACTCTAGTCTCACATTACCTGGGTTTTACTTAGTCATCAGTGTAATTTATCTAAGGGCAACTTGCAGCTAAAAGAAGAGCTCAGCTTGAAGCCTTCTAGCTTACACAGCAGGAGTTTTCCAGAAATTTTACCGCTAGTAAGGAAATTCTTATTTATAGAATCAGGGATCCTTGTTAACATTTTGACTGCGTTGGCTTGCAGGCAGAAAACTTGATTTTTTTTTCTGCCAGATTAGTCCTATTTTCAGGAGGCCGGAATATATGCAGAATCAGGCACTGGCCCTATAAGCAGGAAGCAAAGTAAACCATAATGACAATAAAAATTATTTTAAAACAAAATGTCTTTCTCATTGATTAAACAGCACTAGGAGCTTTGGGGTTGGGAGAGATCTGTAGGTAATAGTTATAACTCAACCCTATTAAGAGGATGTGTTATAAGGAACATAGTTTGTGAGGGTGCCCATGATGGAATAGAGGGATCTTGGTAATTATATTCAGGTGGATTTTGCACTGTCCAGATAAAAATTTTCACTAAGCTGACCAAAGAGTGTGCAAATGCATATTACAAATAATGCTTATTTTTAATTGCATATAAATGAGAAAAAAAGTAAGTATCAAATAGTGGCATCTCTGCTGAATATTCCATGACAAACAGTAAGTGGGATATTCCCAGATATTTGCTGTAAGAGCTCCAGGTTTTCTCTAGGTCCTGCCTGATAAGCATGGAGAAGACTGATGGAGCTTCCCCTAGTGCATCATAGATGAGCAAACAATAGTTGTCTTGATCAGTAAAAAAACAAAGCAAAAGCAGAGGATGTATTCATTATACAAGAGATGTAGCATAAGAGAACTTTGGACCTAAGCCTGCCATCACCCCCTTTCTTTCATCCATCCATCCATAATTAATTAGGTTTTAGGTATTAAACACAAGTTGTGAACTAAGCACGACCTGTAACAAAGGAGCTCACAGCTTCATGAGAAACAGAATCATCAGAACAGAGAAATTACACCACCAGTCTGGGAAGTGCTATTATCGTTATTAACAGAGAACAGAAGTGGTTATGGAGCTAGCGAAAGCCTCTCTGTGGATGAGCTGTTGGAGCTGGATCTGAAAGAATGAGAAGTTTGCCTGGAGAAGAAAAGGGGAATATTCCAGGTAATCATAGCATCATACAAAAAAGTTCAAAGTAGCAGATTAAACCAATAGTAACACTGCTGTACCTATGTAAAGGTGAAAAGTAAAATTGAAGTTAGAGGCCCAGGGGGCACTGATGGGAAATAATTTGTGGCTGGATTTTGTGTGCCAGAAAAGAAGGTATTTTGTTTATTTGTTTTGTCTTCAATATAGGCAACATGCAATGGAAGATATTTTAAAATGAGATATGGGATGTTTTTGTCTTTTTGTTTAAAGGTATTAACTTGAGGAGAAAAATTGACTACGACTGAAATGGAGACTTACAACAATAGTGTAGGCGAGGCCCAGTGAGGACCTTAATAAAGGGCTGAGAGATACGGAGAGGAAATACTCCGATCGAACTCTACAGGATTTGAAATATGACACATGTGATTGTGTTAACTATTGCTTTGATTACTATAGTGAAATTTAAAATGTGTATATATGTATTTTATTAAATTTACTAGGGTGACATTGGTTAATAAAACTATACACAGGTCCCAGGTGTGCAGTCCTACAGCGCATCAGCTGTGTGTTGCACTGTGTGCTCACCACCCAGTCAGTTCCCCTTCCGTCATCACGCATTTGACTCCCCCTTCCTTAGCCATCAAACTCCCACCTTACCACCCCCGCATCTTCTGTTTTCTGAAACAAACAAGCTGAGCCTAAAATCCACAGGGAAAGTCAAGGCCCTCAGAATTGCCAAAATAATCTTGAAAAAGAACAAGGCTGTAGGATTCACAGGTCTGTATTTCAAAACTTCCTACAAAGTTAACTGTAGCAAATATATATCAAGACATGAGAGACTGGCAAAGGGATAGACATAGAGATCAATGGAATAGATTAAAAAGTCCCAAAATATACCCTCACATTTACAATTGGTTGATTTTTGATAAAGGTGTCAGACAGCTCAAGTGGATGGAGACTAATCTTCCCAAAACCTAGTGCTGGTCTAACTGGATCTCCACATGCAGAAGAGTGAGGCTGGGCCTGTAATTCACACTGAATGCAAAGATGAACTCAGTGTATCAGAATGCTAATCATAAGAGCTAAAACTATAAAAACTTGTAGAAAAGAGCAAATTTTCCTAACTAAAACATTTTGGGTTTTTGTTGTTGTTGTTATTATTTTACTTATGACACCAAAATCACAGGCAGGAAAAAATATGTAAATAAACTTGACAATCAAAATATGAATGCTTCCAAGTACATTATCAAGAAAGTAAAAAATACAAATTACAGAGTGGGAGAAATTATTGGTAAATTTATATCTATAAGAGACTTCTACGTAGAATACCTATGAACACTTAGCACTCGTTAATAAACTCACAAATTATCCAATTAGAAATGATCAATGGAATAAACTGACATTTCTACGAAGAACACGTACCAATGGCCAATATGTACGTGCCAAGTTGTTCAACAGCACTAGCCATCAGACGATGCGAATAAAAGTCACAACAAGGCAACACTGCATACACACTAGGATGCTATGAACCAAAGGACAACTGAGAATAAATGTTGGCACGGCTGTGGGACATGAGAATCCTCCTATGATGCTAATGGGAATAAAAAATGGTCCAGCCACTTTGGTAACAGCCTGAGAGTTCCTCCGAAGTTTAAACATACGAAGTTAGTACACCACTCCCCAGCGAAATGGAAATACGTTCACTGAAAAACCTGTCCATGAATGTTCATAGCCCCATTATTCCTAAAAGCCCAAAAGTAGAAACCCAAATGCCTGTTAACTCATGAATGGATAAACAAAGTATAGTCTATACACACAATAGAAATTTTTTTTCAATAAAGGGAATGAAATACTGATAGAAGTCACAACACGGATGGTCCTTGAAAACATTACGGTAAGTGAAAGCAGCCAGTTAAAAAATGACCCTACATCATGGCATTAAATGCATACGGAATGCCCAGAATAGGTAAATTAATAGTTGACCACAGTTGAATGAAATGGGAAGAAATAGTAGCTGACTGACAAAGGGGATGCCATTTTTTAGGGGGTGATGAAAATGTTTTACATCAGTTGTGATGGTTGCATCACTCTACAACTCTAAATATTCTTCATTTAACTGTACACCTTAAATAGGTGAATTTTATAGTATGTGAATTATAACCAAGAAAAATGAAAGTCAGTTATTTTCTTCAGGTATCATGTTTCTTTTGTTTTTTATTGAAACCAGGGAATAGATTCCCCCAGAGTACTCCGAACTGTGGCAAGTTCAATATAAATATAAACAGAAATTTTGATCATTTTCCTGTCTTCACAAGCTCCTGGAGAAACCAGTCAATCAGATCTCATAAGGAACCCAGAAACAGTAGCTGAATTGAGCTTCCCAGAAACTAGAAAGTTTCCCAGAGAATTATGAATGTTGTGAACCTTCTCTGAGGTTGTTCAGAAGACTAGTGGCTTGAGAATTCAGATTACCTTGCCAGGTCTCTTGTGATCAAATTTACTTTAGGTTTTAGCATTCTTGTCCATTTTCCATGTGTATCAATTATTTTTTTGTTTTTAATTGCAATAAATTATTCCTCATTCTCTGGATTTCCTTTGCAAAGTCCAGACAAAACAAAAAACATAACAAAACCTGATTGAGTTTCAATTTAGTCACAAGCATTTTTGCTGGTCTAACACTTGATATGTCATTTTCATGAGTAGGCCTGAAGCTCTGTAGTTCTGCATTTTATGGAAGAGATGGACCCACAGTTAAAATGAACACAAATACTTATATCATAACCATATAAATAGTGTATATTAGCTGAACCAAAACTGCCTCAGGAAACAGAGTTAAGAAAAACTTATTAAGTAACACTCAACTGAACCAGTTGGGTTTTTCTGTATCAGAGAAACCTGTGTTAAGTAATGTTTTAGCATTCAAAAGAACAGGTCTGTTGAGTTAAATACTAAGTGCAATATTGTTAGGAATTAGCTGGATTCTGAATAAAATATGAATAGGATGCTGTCTTCTTTTCAGAGTTTAAGACTAGAGGAGGGAACATCCATTATAAATGTGTGTAAGGAATTCCTCCACCTGATGTGTGGAATCAAACCCTCCCACAGTCCTTGATCTATCACCGGCCTTTTAAATCAGTCATTCAGGTTAAGATCAATGCCATCATTTCTACTGATAAAACAGTATTTTCCTACCAAAGCAAATATCCCCAATGCTTTTATGCTAGAAGTATAACTAAAGATTATTTGAAGTCATTAATATGGCCCTTTCTGTCTCCGGCCCTTATTTTCAATGTATGGAAATCCAATTTCTGTTTTAAATACAGGCCTAAAACGTCCACAGGGTATCATTGAAATGGCAGATGTCAATTCGATAAAAACACTCTTTAATCCATTGAAGAGCCATAAAGCCAACTGTCTGCCTTGATTGCTTGGCGATGAGGCTTTCTCGGCCCTTTCAAATATGAGGCCATGCCATAAACCCTATTTAAAATGGTCTTCTGCCTTCCAGTTGTCTAATTTCTAAGTGAAATTGCTTAGCACCTTGACGGGGTGGAGGATAGCCCTTAAAACAGACATTCAAAACCTCATTTATTTAGAAGGGAGGTGCTGAGAGGATAGTAGAAGGAAATGAAAAGATCACTGTTAACTACCAACAGATGAGGCTTCCGAGACACGCTGCTTAGGAACCAGAGGTCTTCAGCAATTAGAAGACAAGAGCTCATTGAAGAGATAGCTTCAAAGCCTCTTAGGACTCTGTCAGCTTCCTCATCATTCAGTCCTGTGCGTGATAGCACTCCAGTCCCTCACAGAAATAGGAGTCAAATATCAGTGATTACTTGGACCCTCACAAGGACCGAATTTTTATTACCAGGAATTTCACCTCCAGTGCTTGAATTACTTTGAAAATAGATCAAGTCAAGTCATGTTAAATAGCTGGCATGTTAAAAGAAAAAAAAAATGAAAGTGTTGTGATCAGTAAAAAATCATTCGTTATTTCTTTACAAAAGCACTAGCTAGGAGCAGAGTAAAATATTGTAATTCAACAAAATACAAGGACCGGCAGAAGTTGAGCCCTTTTTTATGAGCTGGTAATGTATACCAAATCTTTTATTACAAAATCACAGACATGTAATTGTGTAACATAACAAAATTTTAACTACTTTAAAAAAGGGGCGTGACTTCTGCCAGACCCTCTAGTTAATTTAAAAAAAAATAGTAGCTAGAAGAAAACATAATGACACAGGTGAAAAGTAAAACTGTAGAGCCTACCGGTGAGAAGATAGAAACTCACAAACACAAACCAAAGAAATAAACAGCAAAGTTCATTGGCACCACAGAGCATTAGCACATGGACAAGAACCAACGGGCATTAATCATAGCACATTATGTCAACTTATGTATTAAAATAAGTGTGTCATTAAAATATTCTAAAAGTTCAATTTAGTGTCTTAGGAAATAAAGAATGGTGACATAGTTTGGAAAGAGCTTTCTAAAAATATTTAAATTAGTTCTGGTATAAGGTAAACTTTAATTTTCTTAAAATTCATATCTAAAGAAGGATCCTTTTTCAAATGCTTCAAAGCTAATGAGATATTACTGTATGTCTCTGTGTGCACACAATATTCATGCAGTTAAACTTTACTTAAACACAGACAAAAAATGGTGCTCTGTTCTTACAGAGACTAATTCAGTGAGGTCTAAGTGGAGGGAGTGGCCTGTACGGTTCCTTGGAAATAAATGAAGTATATGCATAATCAAACTACTTCTCACATCTTCAGCTGCACTACAGCCTTCGGTGAAGTAAATAAAAGTAAAAATATTCCATTTAAAAAGCATGTCGTGATTTTTTACCTGGGGATATTGATCCTTTTTTCAAGGTTGTGTAGGACTAGGGTCAGCTTCACAATACACAGCCAACTGTAAGGCAAATCTGGAGGGTAGATGGAGAGTTTCTAAGGCCTCCAAATAATCTCCCTTATTGCCAGTGACAAAATTAGTTTCTTTTCATATTAATTCTTTGGGGTTTAAAATGGTTGGGTCTAATAAGACACTCCTTATTAGAATGAAAAATACCCAAGGGACTGGAACATTTCTTAAGCTGTTATCAGTGTCCTCATTATGGGTGTTTAATTGACAGCTAGCAGAGGCGCCTGAGGGAAGACAGGGCCTGGAAGTCACGGGACCACAGATGAGCCACCCTGGAGTCACCATGCGCGCCCGTACTGGCCTTAGTGATTCTATACTTGGGAAATTACTAAGCTTTCTCCACGTCACGCCATCTGACTGTTTTAGGTTACCAGGCTAACTTTTTTGGTCATTAACTTCAAGGTTTCTTAGAGCCATGATCTATTTGAACGTACCAATTTAAAGATAAATTTTAAGCAACTGGCTCTTCTTCCACCATTTTATTATATAGTTAGCTTCCTTGCAAGTTTGGTTTATATAGCAGTTTGGAGCTGGAAAAATAAGCTTAAAAATAAACTGCTTTCATATATTCATTTTATTTTGTTTACTTTTGGAAATAATACATCTATAGAATTGAAAAAGTAATATAGTATTACAAGGCTTACTGTGAAAAATGGTGATCCCTGGATTACCCTTTTTCCCTAGGCCCATTCTAATAATAAATCAGCCCAATATTCTAACTGTTTAATGGTTTCTTCTTGTATTTACTTCCATGTTTCAGAACGGTACCACCCTCAGGCCAGGAAAGTGGCCTGATGTCATCATTCCTGATGGACAATGCAAGTTTTTTTTTTTTTTTTTCTGGAATCTTGTGAGATTCAACTGTTAAGAGACTGCTGACTTGCTGATGTGGGATGACTCATTTATGTCAGACACAGGGGAAGTTAAGACCCTGGACTACCAACTCCTTGGTCTAAAGCTCTATGTATGGGCCTGTGCAATGAATTTCACCCATCCACATTTTGATCATCTCACCAGTTCAGGTCTATGGCACCACATGTGGGGTATGGGGGGGCGGGGGGGTGGTGGTGGCAGGAATTCTTTACCCTGTATGTCCCTTTTCTTCTGCCAGGCAGTCCTATAGGAGTGGCTGTACGTTCTCCTTCAAGAATTCTTACAGCTATTGCTCTAGAATACCAATATGCCCCTCTCATCAATTTTCTCTAATTGCCTCTGGTGGATACATGCTCCAGGGACTGTCTTCAGTTGTGCTAGACAAGAGACAGACAGTCCTTTCACAAATGGGGCTACTCTTCTTTGTCCACCCAACTCCTCTCATTTACCTTCTGCTACTGGTGGTGGATGCAAAGCAAAGGTGTGGCCAACATCAAGAGATCACATCCCAGTAATGTGGGCATAAAGCATTCCAGAGAAGACATCGTTGGATGTTATAACACATTTACACTTGACAATTCTGAATGGTAAATTTAACAAAACCGGAAAACTAATTTTCATTCACATACGCCTGGGTACTCCAGGTAAGACTTTCATCTGTGATCATTATTCACGTAACACACTGACAACTTTTCAGAGTCACTGAAAACCAATATTCACAGGAAGTAATGGTGTAACCAGCATTAAATAAGTAGAATTAGGGAACTACAGAGTAAGAATCTATACTGCTTCCATACAGTTTCTGAAGAAACACTGCATGATGAATAACAACAGTATTGCTATCTTTTTTTTTTCTTCATGAGGAGGGGAACATAAGAAATTAGCCAAGAGTGACAATTTTGACAAAAAGACACACAATGCTATGGTTTTTGTACCTGAACAGGAAGAGATGAAACCTGGACAGGATAATACTTAAAAACATGAAAATACCTCTTCTGTATATCTATAATAAATCAAATCCTGGTATCTTGCATGGGCCCATGAACTTTGTCACACAAATTGCAAAAAAGGCACCACAGAAGTATAATCTTGTGTCCCACATCCCCTACAGGAGGGCCTATTTATAATGTAAAGTGCTGCTATTTCCTGATTTTACAAATTTAGACTTTATCTATTGAGCTCCTCCTGTAGAAGATCAGAAATGACCTTGCCAATGCTTCTTAAATGTCATGCCCTGTCCTCACACAGAAATACTTCCTCTACCTCCATCCTAGCAGTTTTGTAATTCTTATTAAATGGTTCATGCTTGCATTTTATAATTATATAAATATGACTCACAGCTAAACCACATAGGATAGCATGATTGTATTTTATAGAATTTGTTTTGTTTTTTCTTTTTAGAATTTGCTCTCAATTCTAAAATAAGGTTGATAAACTTGCCAAATTTCTAAGGTCACTGCCATATTTACTAAGTCAATATATGAGAGTTGTCTGAAAAAAAAAAAAAAAAACAACAGCCATAAATGCCTCTATTTTTCATAGTACATGGCTGGATACTTTCCGAACAGCCTTTGTCTACAAACCACAATAGTTATCTGATGCAAATCAGCACTCCATGTTTGTTTTCTACTCTTACATTGATACTGAGTTTACTTAGTGTTTTTCTTTCTCCAAATTCTCTGAAATCTCTTAATATGGTCAGGGTCTCAAGCAGTTACAGATGTTTTTCCCCAGTTGAGTGTACAAACTCTCCATCTTCCCAAAATGCTGTCTGTTGTGGACTTTCTAGACTATCAACTACCCAGTCGTCTTCCTGGTATTTCCCTCTGAGCCTCCTGAGAATTAGCATCTTTGTTGGTTGAACTGTGTAACTTCCTCTTTCTTAATTTACATTCTTATCTTGAATGTAACTCTCTGAAATGTGCATGGGAGGTAAAATTTACATGTTGGTACACCTGAAAATATCTTCATATTGCACTGCATTGGAATAATTTGTCTCAATATACAATTATAAGTTGGTAAATAGTGCTACCTTATTCTGATTCCCAGTCTTTTAATGTGATTTTGATGATAGAGAGATAGATACAGACATTCTCCTTAAACTGTGTCTCCGAGAGTTCAAAAATCACACAGTGATGTGTCTTGTTTTGGGTAGTATTTGATTAATCTCTCTGGGCTGTGAAGTCAAATGATGTGTCCAGAGTCCATTCAGTCTGCCTGGAGCAGGGATGTGTAACTTTTTATAGTCAATTCCCCACATATTCCAGTGAATTCTAATGTTTCTTTGCCTCTTGGACTAAAACTTGGCACACTACATACCGAATGCTGATTTATAGACATTGCATAAGCAATTCAGCCCAGCATGCTGCTTGAAACAGTAACAAAAAATTATGTGTTTGTCACAATATGGAAACATTGAAGATCTATCAGGACAGGAATGTGAAACCACAGGTATGTGGGAAGGAATATTGGTAAATAAGGTGAAGGAGCTCAGGTGGGTTTAAACATAATTTCATTAGCAATGAGAAGTCCTGAAAAAGGGCACATTTAAAGCTGAGGACTTTAAGAAAATTAGAGGCAGAATTAGATATGCTTCCTAGGATGTTATGTCAACTGAAAAGTCTTAGCAAGTGAAAATCAGTTTGAGTTAGAGAGTATAGTTAATCCTATTTATATCCATTAACCTCCTGTTGTTTATATGCCAAGTTTACCCCTGACATTAATGAGAACGACAGACTTGTGGGCTGACAGCTGATTACCATTCTCCCAAATTCTGTGAAACCTGACTTATCCCATATGTAACAGTCTTTGTCTCTTTCTCTTTCTCTCTCTCTCTCTCTCTCTCTCTCTCTCTCTCACTCTCTCAACCAATACTCCACAAACCACACACTTAAATAGCATCACTCACTTGACTGGTTTGGCAAAGAATGTTTAGAAATTGTTAGAAATCGCCATTCTGAAGATGGCGATGAAATAATGAGCACACCAAGCAAGCAGTTCTCAGAACACATGCTCTGCCAGCACCATCTATTTTAGACAAACAATGAGAGGCTTAAAATAGCCATAGTGTTCTTGATGTCCATGTTGAAATGAATAAAATGTTTTAAGTGACAAAGGGACATGTTTGCTCTCCTTCACAAGGTCACAAGGCAGATTAAACAAGGTTCTGTGATGTGCTATTGTAAAAAGGGGGAAAAAAATAGCATAACCACAACTTCATGGGTATGAAAATCCTATTTGTACTTTCTAGAGGCTTTTGGTTATTTTTTTAAACTAAAGATAAATTCTCCTTACAACTTAGCAACAGTTCCACATAATTATTCCTCCTTTTAAAAAATGTTACCTCTTCATATAAGGTTATTACTTTGCATGTCTCAGTGTAAAATAAATCCAAATACTATATATGTACAAAAGAGTGCCCTATTTAGCTATAGCATCATAAAGATGGCATTTTAAAATCAATAGTGTGGGGCATAAAATTAATTAAATTGTGCCACATAAATTTTCAAACCTCACTATATTTTATATCTTTACTGTATAAAAACTATCTTTTGCTTGTAGAAACTTACAATATAAATATAAGAAAGTTGGAAGAAAGTGTAAACACATTTATATTGTCATGGTACTGGCCTAAATCAATGATGCACTTAAACGATACACGTGAACTGAATTTAATAAAGGGGCATTTCATAGAGTTTGGGTAGACTAAGAAATTCACTATGGATGGTAAATAACCCAAGGATTGTCAACAATGTTAAGACATTATGATTGGTTCAGCTCTCTAGTCACAATGAAAAGAGTCAGGTATACAACTTGTGGGTACACCATTGCCTTTGCTACTCTACGCCCATTCGCCATGCAGCAATCATGACGATTCACATAGATGAATAACTTCCATTCCCCCAGTGAAGGAAAAATGGAATGTTTCATTGGCCACCACATAATAGCAGGGGATGATTGAGTTAGTAGTACTGGTCTGTGTGTTGTAGAATAAAAGGAGAAAGTGTGAATAAATAACAACAGATCTACTACAGTTCCCATTTTGTAGCTGATAATGAGTCCTAAATCAGTAGCCATGTCTTCCTTTTTTGTACATTCTGTCTTGCCCTGCCCTCTTGTCAACACCTCAGTGCTTTCTTTTGTTCAGTTGTTCATTTCTCGTTCCCAGAGGGACGGCACACTTCTATTACTATATGTTGTAGCACTTCCTCATTAATCATTATTATTGAATATGGAAAACTGCATTAGACCCAAATAAGTCTCTGGATTCTAGACATTGTCCTGGTTGCCATAATCCAGTTTACCTGGGTATTACAGCTCAAGCATACTGGCCAGCATAGTGATTCAGAAGCATGCTGATTCGATAACATGAAGAGTGCACAACGGTCTGGGAGTAATCGCAGCTTCTAGTTAAAAATAGTTTGGGCTGTTTCTCTTGAGCGCGAATACACCCAAAGCTATCAAGCCCAGGACTGGGAACAGGGAGACAAAGAAATAATTCTAGTACATTTGTAGGTACACTCATCAAAGAAGCCACCTTCACCATCGCCTCCTGGTTTATGAACCCTCTAGAACTGGAAAATCAGAAAGAAGGCACCTCATATCGGCCTTTGTGTGGAGGCATGCGTTACACCCTGTAAGATGACACACTGACCCCATTAGATGTTTTGTAGTAGACTCTGTACGTGATACTGTAACAGGCCTGTCTGCAGTTCTAGGCCATAATACAACCAGTAAATGTCATCAACGGAGGACCTGTGCTGCACGTTTTTCCCCACCATAGAATTTATTCTCTGGACAGAGACGATGTTCTTTACGCATCTTAGAGACGAATAAAACATGCTGAGGTGATGCTGGCCAAACTTCTGCAGGAGAAAAAGGCAGACATGCACAGATTTTAAGTATCCATTCCCACAAGGCCACATCACTACCCATCTCCATGAGGAAGTAACTCAAGTAATCAGCCCAGGCCAGGTGGAGGACACGACAGGGTACCATACAGGACAGTCATCTGTCACAGTTGCAGTCACCACATGAGCCTGGGTGAGGAAAGCACTCGTGGCTAAGTGCTTGCACAGTTTTTGTCCCCACTGCTATCTCCAGATTGGACAGAGGCACGTGGGCCGAGCACAGGAGCAACTGTGGGAAGAGGCTCACTGACATCTACAGCAGGAGCTATCTCGTCCACCTGATCACTGACAAACTTCTCTGTTCAGGAACCCTCCAGCAGAGATTTCCATGAGCACAGAAAGGGTCACACTGTGCTTATTTGCTAAATACTTCTCCTGAAGATTCCCTGATAGCCCATCTTCAACCTGTTCATTCAAGTCTTTTTCAAACTGCCCAGTTCATTAACCACTCCCCGTGAATCTCATCTATGAGGACCACTACTTCAGGCCATCTCTCGTTTGAGACAAAGTAGGCAATGAGATTTTCTGCCCCTAGTTCTGCCCGCTGGTACATTTTCTTTTCCCAGTATTTGTCAAGGCATTAGTAGCTTATATTAGTAGCTTATATAGGTTATAGTATATAATGCTATATTTCTAGTGGTAGCAAAACCATGCATCTCCATGTATACGCCAGGCCCAGACTTGATTAACTGGGTCTCCTATTAACTGCACATAGGAAACGTCATGCAAGGCCGTAGTTGTAGGTTCACAAAGAGACAGCAAAGTGTTTAAAGAAGGTACCATTGGAATATGAGCCACATTTGCATGCAATTACTTGTGCCTTCTAGACATCCGTGGATCCATTCACAATATACAATTTTCATTTAATAAGAGAATGCTTTCTCACATGTCCAGCTTTCTGACTGAGTGTATCAGATAACACATATTTCATAATGGACATCTTGGGTTTCAGAGTCACTTAGCTTCCCATGATCAGGAATTCTGATAAGGACAATTGACTAAAGGTAAAATTTTTGTCAGCAGAGTATAGTGTGGCCTTATTTCAACATGTGCAGGTCTTCACTGTGATTCTTACATTGGGACTTGCTGAAGGCTCCAGACAAGTGCTTGGTTTAAAGGGTCGTACAACCCAAGTGGCAGGGCTGCTCTTACCACAGCCTGAACGTGACGCAGAGCCCTTTCTTGCTCTGGGCACTGATAAAAGTGGCAGCATCACAGATTTTCTGGTAAACAGACTAGAGAATCATACTTTTTTTTGCCTCTAAAATTAAAAAAAATCTCTAGCCAAGTGTTCTTCTTTCAAATTAATAGGTGGTTCAAAAAACAGTAACTTGTTTTTCTCTAAAAGGAATGAATCTCTTAACATGCCCAGAAAACGTGACTCCTAGAACTTGCAAAAATGTGGCAAACCCCCCATCCTGAACTTTCTCTTAAATTCTAGTCCTCTAGTATCTAAGGAGTCTAGGATTTTTTCAATGTCCTACTCACCAAGTTCACTTAACACAACGGCATCAATGTACTGAACAAAGGTGATATGCTGAGGTACATCAAAATGATCAAATTTCCTACCTTATCCCACATCAGAGAACACAAGAACTGACATAATCCTGAGCTGAGAGAGTAAACACCTGCTATTTTGCCTGAGAAATAAAGGTGAACTGCCTCTGATGTCTTTGGTGATTGCACTGAATATAAATCATTTCTTAAATCAATAGCTGTTTACCCGTATTTTGTTAATACCAATATGGAATAGTAGTTATGACAAGTGTCACCATTTTGAAAATTTACAATTATCCAGTCATTTATAAGACTTTATTGACTACTTCACTAGCTCCAGAAGCTGGTCACATGGGAATAAACAGAGGATCACCACCGAGGCAGCTTTGACACTGATAACGGAAGCATTCTCTGCAGTTCCCAGGGATCCATCATTGGTTTGATTACTATTTGCTTGAGGTGAGAGATGAGGCCCGGCAAGTAACAATTCCAGGGACCCTTTCTATAATACCATGGTGTTCCACAGATACTTGCATGTTAGGGACCCAAAGAGAATTCTGCATGTTAAGTGGTGTATCTCTTCCCACGCTACACCCTGGGACAGAAAAATTAATTACTGAATGGGCCCATGCTTCCACTCGACTCACTTTGAGATTGACTTGGCCCCAGACTCCATCTATTCTCTGACTAGCATAATTACAGAGGTAATTAAATACGCCAAACCACTTGGTATGTATACACATCAATTAAAGATGAACCCTGTGTTTGTTCACGTATCTCTGGAAAATATTAGCCTGATCTCCCCAACTTTCATTTTTCACCACCTTGGTTTTAAATAATTAAGCTCTTTAGAAGAAAATATTGCCTTTTTTAAATAGCAACCTTCTCCTCTTTTGGCTAGTCTTTTTATCAAAAAAAGTAAACAATAACTCTTGCTTTCTAAAAATCATGCCTCCCTCATTCATTTCTTCATTGCGCACATACTCAGAGATAAGAACACCATTGGTCCTTAAAGACAGAAATACAATGACATTTCACCTCACTTCAGTGGAACTTACATTCTTAGTTGGAAACAGACATACAAAGGCCGTCTGGAAAGTATCCAGCCACCATGTAACCCAGCAACATCACTTCGGGGTATTTATCTAAAGAATTCCAAGACACTAATGTGAAAAGCTATACAACAGCTGTTGGGAAAGTATCCAGCCATGTAATAATAAAAATAGAGGTATTCATGGCTGGATTTTTTTCTGGACAGCCCTCGTAGCACCCCTATGTTCATTATTTATAATAGCCAAGTTATGGAAGCAACCTAAGTGTCGATGGATAGATGATTAGATAAAGAAGAGGTGGTCCACATATTATTATATAATGGGACATGACTCACCATAAAAAGAATGAAATCTTACCATTTATAACAACATGAATGAACTTGGAGAGTATTATGCTAAGTTAAATAAGTCTAACAGAGAAAGACAAATGCCATATGATTTCACTTACGTGTAGAATCTATAAAGTAAAATAAAGGAACAAATAAAATAGAAACCTTAATTGATACAGAGAATTGCTGGTTGCTAGATAGGAAGGACCTTGGAGGGCTTGGTAGAAAACAGTCATGGAGACGTAAAGTACAGCCTAGGGAATACCATCAATAATGTTAATACTATAATAATTATGAATGGTACCAGGTGGGTACTAGACCAATTGGGAGGATCACTTCCTAAGTTATAAAAATGTCTAACAACCATACTGTATACCTGAAACTAATATAATATGAATGTCAACTGTAATTTCAAAATAAAACATTTTAAAAAGACGTAGTATGTTATAAACTGAAGGGCATGATGAATTCAATCTTTGCCCCCGAGGTCCACCAAATAAGAAAAAACAATTTAAAACGTGATACTCAATAGGATACATATGAATGTGACATAATTATGAAATGTATTTTTAATCTCAGATGGCTGCCTTTGAGCGATTATTCCATTTGAGATGTTAATCTCTACTATAAAGGAAGTGTAGTACCTAAAGGAGGTCGAATGAACTAGAACATAGATGGTGACTGTCAAGACAAACCTGTGGGGAAGAAGGCACCCAAGCCATCCCAGTGCCCAAAATGTGTGTTAACGACCCTGTGACGAAGGCTTTAGGGACAGTAAGGGCAGGATCACATTTACATGACAGTGGGTGCCAGAAGAGTTAGAAAGCAGTAGTTTAGCGGAGAAAAGATAAGAGATCTGAGAAGAGTGACAGCTATGAAGATAAACATGAGTAGATTCTGTTAATAAAAACATTGTCAAAATTTTTATCACCCCTTCATCAACTTTCTACAGACAGAATATTTAGACATTAATGTTAACAAGGAACTTAGTTACAATGTCTTTAACAGAACACAGCCCAGGAGTCACATTCTAATATCAAGAACTATAGTCGGAGGCACTGAGAACATCAGCTTTTTAATGAAACCTCCAAGCTCCACTAGCACGGTGTAAATTGAACACCTTGACATTGCTGTATTCTAGTGCCACATTTTTAACAGCCAGGTAGGGAAAGAACAGGAGAAGTCACTTGTAATGGAAATTATTATTACTTAATTTGCAAAGAAATTAGTGCTTAAGAAATCTTTAGAAATTAATAGAACACCATTACTTGACTAAGTCACACAACAGAAAACCTGTAATGCAGAAAGCAGGGCAGTTTTCAAGTTAGTACTTGGTTCCCTTTATGCTGAGATCAACGGGGAGGCAAAACTCAGAAACCCTGAAGTAACTGCTTTGTAAGCTTAAATAATTCTAATTAATTTCTATAATAGGCATCCCCCCCTACACACACTGAATTTTAGGAAGTTATGTAAACCAGTGCCAAGAAATTATCTGGTTCTTCTAGCTGAGAAATGACTTAGAACCTGCCACATAAACCTTTGTGGGCTTTCTATCTGGTCCAGATCTCCTCTTTTACTTTCAAATGCAATTGTATGCTCAGATTCAGTTATTACAAAGCACAGATGATTCCCTACATCGAGCATGTCCAAATTGCAGCCTATGGGCTGCATGTGGCCCGGGACAGCTTTTAATGCAGCCCAATAGAAATTTGTAAACTTTGTTGAAACACTACAAAATTTATGCATGGACTTTTTTGTTTTTTTTTTTAGCTCATCAGCTATCGTTAGTGTGAGTGTATTTTCTGTGTGGCCCAAGACGATTCTTCTTCTTCCAAGGTGGCCCAGGGAAGCCAAAAGCTTGGACACCCTGCCCTACATTAAAAAAGAAAGATAATAGCCTGGCAAAAGCCATACTCTCAATCTTTCTCAATGAAAACCCTTCCAATTAATGTTGGCAATGAAAATCTCTACATTAAGAAATGCAGAGTACCAACACTTGAAAATTCAACTTGAGAATTACAAGGGTCAGCATTATTTGTCCATGTGGTTAGGGCACAGTCTGCAGTTATTCCAAAACACACTAATCTAGATGTAGCTGTGAAAGGTATCTTATAGATGCAATTAAAACCTATAATCAATTAACTTTATGTAAGGAAGATTAGTTTGGATCATCTGGATAGACCTAGGGAAGAAATTCTCGTCGTAGCAGCTTCACCTCATGCTGAGGGCCCCAGCCTGACTTGTCAGACCGGGCCACACCGATTTCAGACTTGCTTGCCAGGTCTCACAAGTTGTAAGACACTTTCTCACAATAAATAACTTAATATGTATTTCCTACTGGTTCCGTGTCTCTGGGATAGTCTATCCTGCTGGGTTAGAAAGGGTAAGAGGTCTGCAAGCCTCTTAACACTCCATCTAAGAAAAAACTGTCTTCCCTTTGTTTACCGTAAGTCCAGGAAGGAAGGTTTTTGGGAGGTAAGAGTGGTGGAAAGAGAGTCAATCAGAATTACTCCAAATTTTACCAAACTAAGATGCTATCCCAGTTTTGATAATATATGCTCCAATTCCTCCCAAATCTCAAAAAGAACAATCTTTAATACTAGATTATCACCTTATCCTTCAGGTGTTTTAGGGAGAAAAGATCGGTAGATTCTGTGTTATCCTTAGTAGAAAAGACAGAAGGGGAGTAAGTGACAGCTAGAGGGATGGAGGGAGCGACTCCAGATGGAAAATGAAAACAGCTTTCATCAAGACACAGAATCTGTACAGGAAAACACACAGAAAGAAACACACACCATGGCCTCTAGTTTACAGGTGTGATTCATTTGTCTAGAACATGGGGTCCCCTCCAAGGGACACGCCCTGTGGAGTAACCCATTTGCCGCCTCTCGTGAGAAGTCCGTTTTCCCACTGCCATCCAGACACGTTCTCCATCATTTCACTTCATCAACAACCAAGCCCAAGACAGAGGGAAAAGCAGGCACCCCGAGTCCTGCTGTTTCAGGGTTTTGTCTGAGGCTTCTCCAAGACAACCTCGTCTCAGTACAACACAGCAATGGCGATTACCATCCGAGCGTTATATAAAGTTGCCATTGGGGAAGTCTGCAGTAACACACCTACACAACGCAACAGAGAACACCATTAAGCATGTTACATAAAAAAATAAAAATAGCTCTGGCTGTGGTCAACTTCCATGTCCAGAAGTTATATTTCCTTTATCCTTCCAACAGCTCCAGTCCATACATTAATAATAAGTTAAGGTCCTTGTGACATGCCACTCCGCTGTTAGATTGCACCTGTTATCCACACAGGTCAAACTATACATGTACACAGGATACAAATTATCTGCCAACAATTTCCAGCTTTAAACCTCGACACCTCATAGTTTGACCCTCTGATCACATGACAAGAATTGTCCATGATGCTCATGAAAAATGCATATTTCTGAATCTCCTCCTAGTTTTAATGAATTAGATTTTCTGTAAGTGCATCTTGAGAACATACAAGGGCTGTCTGGAAATACTAACAAAAATATTCTGAGACACTCAAATTGGACAGTGACCGCTAATTTTACTATAACATTTCTGATAGTCTACTTTATTTGCATGACTCCTCTGTAAATCTCAACTATAGTCACCTGAATCAAGAGAGTCACCACCTGAATAGTCACTCCCTGAACATATGATAAATTCCTTTAATCTAAAATTAAGTTGTATTCCTAGGAAAATTCACTCCATATCTCTTCCTAAACATTTCCTAGATATTTGTCAATATTAGAAAGGCCCTGCAATTGTTTTTCTTGGTATATAAGAATTATCTTTAAGAGTTCCACTTAGTAATTAGAAATATGGGGATAGAGGTCCCAACTGAAACATGAGAAGAATTCACTAACTTTCGTAAGAAACTTGCTGAGATAAAGACATTACAGCATCTTCAAGCCAGGAGGTAACAACTTGATGTGACAAGAAAGAAGTTACTGTCTCATCCCACAGGAGACAGTCACACTGGTCAGAGTGTCAGGGAGCTGAAAGTCCTTAAAATCTTTATTTCTATCATAAATCTCAGGGCTTCACTCAGGTAGGATAAATGCAATCATTTTTTTACTTAAACTCCCTGGGTGAGTTTATGAATGTAGCTGACATTAAAATTTAGAATTTGGCAGAGTTAAATTCTATTTTCTATAATAAATAGGTAAGAGTTTCTTCTTGCAAAGTCATGGAAATCCTTGGCTTTCAGTGTGTAACATAAACCAAGAATTTCGAGTCTTGTCATTTTCCTTCTTTAATGCTAGTAAAAGCAGGAGTCTACCGTATAGCTTTTCTTAGAGGGGAGGTGGTATTGGATTTTTTATTTTTCCTTTTCATGCTCTTCATACTGCTGTAAGGTCAGAAGCAGCTTAAACCCACCAAGTCATACTTCCGTTGGGCCCTTCAGTCCAGCTGTGTAGTGGTGGGAACGCAATTAGATACGTACTCACTACACAGCGTGGGTTGCCCCTGCTCTAAGAAAAGTTTTAATTGATTCATGCTCACATTAGGACAGTTAACAAATCCTAAGTCTTTTTTACCCCCCCTTTCTTATGCCCCACTTCTGATATCATTATTTTTTGTATTGAAAATAACATTTTTTCTATAAATTAAGCAGAAAATTAATTACTTGGAAGAAAAGAGTAGGTCACATGATTTAGATAGTACAAATTTGATAATCAGGCAGGAAACAAAGCAGACCCAAACACAAGTGAGAGAAATGTTAGTTTATAACCACCCATTTAACCCTCTCACCTACAGTTTTATGGTCTGTCTCTACCTCTAGCCCCTGGGGCCTGGTGCTCTGCCATTGAACTCCAACACACTAGGACGATATGCACCTTGCTCCTATTTCTCGACTCCACTCTAGTTTTGTCCAAAAATCTTTAACGGATCTTGCATTTTGTGACATCCCTTCCAAAGTTAAATTCCAGAAGAGAAGATAAAATTGGTAAATTTAGGTCACAGTCACTTACCTTTGCAGTTAAGGAACTCGTAGAAGGAACATCTACGCTCCATCGGGCGTGAGCGAATACACACACATGTACACATATTTACAACATCCTTCTCTTGTCACTAACAATTTATGTTTCTTTCAATTCAACACAAATTGGTTACTTACCTTATTTCTGAATACACTCTAAGTACAGAGAGGATGCAACATTTAATGAGAACAATTCTACCTTCATGGAGTTTGCCATCTAATCACTCTGGGGCAATCATATAAGCTGAATTCAGCTTATAATTCTAGAATTCAGCTTTAATGCCTCTTAAATGAGGCAATTTAATCACTTTGCAAATCACTTACCTCACCCTCTTTCTTCATACCCCTGGGGTGAAGCTGAGGGGCCAGGGTTAAAGAGAAAGGAATTATCATTCCTGGTTTTTCCTTCTATAAAAATTTAGGAAGTATAGGGAGTTCCCTGGTGGTGCAGTGGCTTAAGGCTTCAGCGTTGGCGCTGTCAGTGCTGTGGCCTGAGTTCGATTCCCGGTCAGGGAGCTACCCACATACCAAAAAGCAAAAAAAAAAAAAAATTTAGGAAGTATAATATCAGGAGCCTAAGCAATGCCAAATTCCAGGTGGGAAGGCAAAATCCACGACATCAAATGTGCAAGGGCAAAATTGCTGCTGAAGTTGGAAGTAGGTTTTAAAAGCCAGGAGATATGGATTCAAATCTGAGACCGAGGGAAGCCAGTGTCACAAAAGTTGAATAAAATGGAGAAGAGTTCAGGGCAATCTCCTAACAGGTGGTGTTGCCTACTCAGCACTGATGTTGGGTATGGATAAGCTAGCAGAGAGCTGGAGTTGTAAGACACGTTTCTGCACAAAACATAATAATCTGAAAAGTTTTTTTCTGTGTCTAAAATTTTGCCCTCAGATGTTTTTGAAACACTCTCTGACACATATACAGCACTTGGTTAAATAATAATAATTAATCATATTATTTCCCTTTAACCTATAGCAGAGAATGGGCTTGAACTCTGCATGCTTGGCTGGCAAACTGGCCAGACGTTTGCTTTCATGCAGCATGAATGGGTTTCCTGAGAATAAATCCGACCTGAGGGACGAAGGCATAAATCTCAGTCAGCTTGACCAAGGCTCTGTCCTCCAGGGTGAGGTTTAAAACAGGTTGATGGCTCCCAGGAGCATGTCTTTTGGTTCAATACCCACTGCACACATGCTCGTTCTTTCAGAGAACCATCTGACAATGAGCAGGGACGTGGGACTGGAGAAGCAGAAATAGAATGAAAACAAAAACTGACCTAAGTTTCTAAGAGCGAACTATTCAGTGTGATGCCGACAGTGCTTCTCATGAGCCCTCCGACTGATGTAAAAGAAATCGTGAGAGGTATTTTTACCCACCTCCTAAATGGAACAGAGTTGGACTTGGGCATTTTGAAGATCCCGGGGTCCTACGTTGCTGTAACAAGGGACAAAGGTGATAGGAAGACATGGAGATTTTTACTGGGTCCCCAAGGAGGACAGGGAAGCAGCAGCTGCACCCTGAAAGATAGACTGTGATTCTATGCAGATGTATCGCCACCTCTGGGGCCCTCAAATACTTGACATTCTGCATGAGCAGATGGGGCAAAGAACCAGTGGGACCTTAGACTGTTATAGTTATGTAGCTTCATGCAGACACATGGGTTGCTCTACAAGACCTCTGAAATAATCTGAACTCAAACTATCTAAGAACAGAAGTATTGACATATTTGTGAACAAGTACATTTGCAAACGAGCATTGACTTAAGAGAACTTGGCTGTAGGCTCTCAGATGGGAACTGTTAGTCACTATAGTTAAGACTCACAAAACACTTGGTTCTATAATCTAAATATACAGTATATAGTCATCATCAAAATTTAATGTCTCAGAAATTCTAGATTCCAAAGAAATTTTAAGAAAATTCTCAAAATAAATGTGGAGTGACCTTTATTCAACACTTGTTAGCAGCTTTCTTCTCAAGTAACCATTAAACTAAGAGTCATTCATTCTGGGTCACCCTTTAATTTAAGGAGTTCTCATTATGCCTCATCGGAGGGTCTTGGCCTTCTCGCGTCCTTATTCTGACCTTTCTCTAGTTATTTCATGTCTATTCTTTCCTTGATATGAAACCGTTCTTTGTGACTTACCTTCTCACACTATTAACTTGACTCCAGACTTTTCTAACCAGTGTTAACTCATCTTTTCTGCTTTGCTCACTATCGATCTTTATCTCTTTTTGCCCGTGTTCATAAACCACCTTGCCCTACTTTTCCCTTTTCCTATTCTATTCTTTTTATTATGCATAAATATGCCCATGTCCTACCCAAGTAACTATGCCAAAAATACTCACATTTTCTAACTAACCTATGGGGCTCACTCATAGAACTGGGTATAAAGATACTTACTGAACATCTACAAGGACTGTCAGGAAAAAAATCCAGCCATTGTCAACATAACAAGAATGGTTTGTGGCTGGATACTTTCTGGACAGTCCTTGTATACTGTAGTCTTCTATCACCTACACTATAGGTGTTAAAAGTCACAAATTAATAATTAAATGGGAGAAGTGTTACTCAATTATTTTTCTTTATTACAGTTTCATATAAATATTTCTTAATGAGTAATTATTGATAAATGACTGAAAATTCTCTATGCTCTTAATAGGTTTGTATCTCCGTCCTGTATGTGTGCTTAAACTGTATTAAAACCTTTCAAAGTGAAGTTTGGTCACGACTCATTTCTCCTTCTCCAAGGAAGCAAAAAGTTTTGTTTGATATTTCATGAGAGCAGGTATCACTGACTCATCCCACTAGGTTTGCCAGGTGTGTTAAAGAAAGACATTTCTAGTGCCCACCTCAGTGGGTTACTACGAGTGTTGAAAGAGATATTAATACTATATTGTTAAGTGTGTGTCACAACTACTGACACAGAGTCAGAGCAAAGGACACGTGATGACTTTCCTAATGCTGGCCAAACTAGAAACGTTACATCCTGTGAAAACTGAGGCTTAGGAGGTTAGAGAGGCTTGCTCACGGCCAAACAATTATTATGCTCAGAGATGGGATTTAAATCCAGATACAGTCACACAAGCCTACAGCGGGTGTTCTTAACCAACACAGACTCGTTCTCACTGACCCTCGGCATGCCCTTTCCTGGAGTGCACTCGGATCTCACTTGCCCTTTTAATGGATGGGCACCTTGCAAGTGATGTGGAAGCACACTGGGAAGAAAGATCCATTAATAGAGATCCCTTGCTCTAGTTTAATTCTATTTATAGTTTACTGATTACTCCCAATTAAATCATCACCATAAACAATGGTAGCTGAATATACGCACCTGAGTATTTCATGTTTCCTCACTTTTGTAAGTGAAGTTGTGGGGGCGTAGATACAACTAGAGCTCACTTCAGAGGTTACAGCGCTCGCATGACTAGCATTTGGCACATGGGAAGTATGTAAAGGTAGTTTCATTTTAGATGAAGAACAATCACATGCATAGAATATTATGAGTAGCATACTCAATAATTCTGCTTGGTAAGAACATGATAGGCCTTGCATATAAAGCTAAAGAATTTGAACTTTACAAGGTAAGCAAAAGGAAGTGAGTAAAAATTTTGGTAGGAGAGAAACACAGTTTCTTTTGGCACAAACTTGTTAAGTGAAAACAAAATTAAAATGCTCCTAAACTGTTTTCAATCTATGTTCTGTCTGTATAAAACTTCTCTCTGCCGAGAGGCTCAGCATTAGTGGAATACATATGAGATTTAAAGAGGCATAGCCCCAACTCAGCATTGGTATTTGAGAACACTAAGGTGAGGGTTGTCAAGGGGGTGATCTTGGCATGCTCCATAGTGGTTTGAGTAGGACAGTTTTTCTTAACAACATCCTTATGAGAAATTTCTATAGATATTGAGAAATCAGCGTATGTTATTTCCCTAGCACAGATGTGGTCTTAAATTTCCTCCTGACTAATTATAATCGTTTTTCATCACCCATAAAAATGCTTGTCTAGAAAGATAAACCTCAGATAAGTTCAGTGCTGTCTAAGTTTTTATGCTACTTATTTGTCCACTTTTGGAATTTTCATCTGCTGATGATAGTAGGTAGGCAGGATTCTACAATCATAGTAAAGTTTTCTCAAATAGTGTATTTTGCACTCACTGAGCAGGTCGGTGCTTGAGGAGAAGGATAGGCTAGAGAGAAGAAATGTAAACGTGGCCTATGATTAACAGCTGGTATTGGCAGCTCCTGAAGTCCTCACAACACTCTTCACTTGTTGCTCATGAGTGGGCTGCACATGAAGTACAGGGAGGAGCAGAACCCAAGGATGATGAGTCAAAACAGGAAGGAGTCTGTCAGATGATACCTACTCCCAAGGGCCCAGTATGCACAAATGTCTCCTTCGTAAGCTATGGATAAATTTGCAAAAAAGTTGCAGAAGGGCACAATGCAATGGAAGAAAGGCAAAGACAAAAACAGTAACTGCAAACCAATGGCTCAAGGTTCTAAACACAGATCTAGTCTCATGTGTAGGTCTCACTACTCCTCTCTTGTACTGTGCTCTCTTTCATACCGTAGTATGTGAAATTTCCTGAATACATTTGCCCTCTCTCACTTCCAGAACCTTGCAGGTGTGTGTTATTATAAAGGATTTGTATGGATGGACCTTGAGACCATCATGCAAAGTGAAATAAGCCAGTCAGAAAAAAACCAAGAATCATATAATTTCCCTCATTCGTGGAACACAAAGCTGAATGCAATGAAGAAACAAAAACTCCCGGACACGATCAATAGTTTAGTGGTTATCTGAGGGTATGGGGGGAGGGGTGGGAGAGAAGGGATGGGGTCTCAAATATATGGTGATGGAAAGAGAACTGGCTCAGGGTGATAAACACATAACACAACACATAGGTGGTGTGTGGTAGAATTGAATACCTGAAACCTCTCATTTTTACTAACCAATGTCACCCCAATAAATTTAAAAAGAAAACGAAATGATTTGTCATTTATTCATACTCTGTGTCAGGCTGAATGCATTTGTCTTCAAGGAATCTCCCCTGACCCCTCTCTTGACTGCACTAGCTGTCCCCCTTCTATCTTTCCATTGCCTCCATGTTTAACTCTAGTGAAGTTCTTACCATATAGACTCAAAACAGTCACTCTTCCCCATTAGACTATAAGCTCATTGATGTGGGGACCGAAATAGTTTACAGTTCAGTTACTAGCATAGTGTCTGGCATGACATACAAGCATAGAAGCAATTTTTCTGTATATTGAATTTGGAAATAATATTGAAGTGACACCCAAAATGCTCAAGCCTGAGCTCAGTAAGTAGTTAGCTTAAAAGCAGACAAGTCAAGTATTAATTCCAAATCTACAGTACAAGAATCACATCTATTTCACAAATCTATGGTAAGCATTCTATGAAATAACACATGGGAAAGTGCTTTAACTATGAAATAACATTTTAATAATAATTTAAATTTTAAGTTGAACCGGGAAATTTTTCTGAGTTCATATGGTTTTACTGGTTCTTATCATCAACAGCAGAAATTGAAGAAACATCCTAACAAGTAGGAAAAAATATTACTTGAGAATAATTTAAAAAACAAGAGAAAGGGAATAGATTTATTGTTCATACATGCAATATGGAACTAGAGGGAAAAATGAACTCCTAAACTGAAAGTAGGGAAATACAGTCTCAGAGAACTCTGTGGACAATTCAAAAGGGAAACAGTAGAAAACAACATCTGTTGAGAGTGCTAAGTCGATGAAGTTTTGAAGGTTTAAGAGAGAGAAAAGGCTCAGGAGAAATTCAGAACATAGATACAGTCAGGAAGATTTGCTCAAGAGCTGCGACTACATTGAAATAGCATTTCATTTACTTCTGCTACGAAACAGTTTGCCAGGACATTTCAGAGGACTGATTTGAACTGGAGTCCCTGAGACACAAGCATCATTACATAATACCTTGTGCACACGACAGTTACTGAAAGCGGGGTACACCTTTTCTGCCTCTTACGTTTGCCTACAAGATGATTATATTTGAAGCTCGGTGACTATACTGTATTCTCTTTTCAGTCCTTTTCCCCAGTCCCTGTGGACCACAGGAGAAGTTAAGTCACAGCTAAATAATTTATTCCCCTATGTAATAAACTATTTCCCCTTCAGCCTCCAATGGTGTGCTCCGTACTGTTCACCTGTCTGTCTCAACCCTTCCCTCTGACCTACTTGCATAGAGCCTGGATGGTTTGGGGAGCATGCCAAGACCCCCACAGCTTTAACAAACACATTAAAAGCACATGGCAGTGCCTTCTGCAAATCTGTCCACGGACACCACTGTGTCACAGTTGCATCTCTGCTTAACTTCTTATCCATACCTTTATTGACTCTTAATTTAAGTACTCAACTCACTTCTGCAGCAGCCTCTCAGGGTGCATCTTTTCAAGTTCTATGATGTTCCACCTGAAGCTGACAATGGAGACACTGCAGCACCCACACCGACACACACAACCACCACATCCCCTTCCTGAAGCAATTCCATTGGCTATCTCCTCACTGCATTTGCTCCTAACACTTCTTATTTTTAAAATTGTGATGGACCCTTACAGATTTCTTCATAGAAATACATTACCTGCAATCCCCTTCCACCCAAACCTTGCTCCCCATTAACTACTCTGATGTTCGTAAATAGAATTTCTCCCAGTAACTCCTGTTGCCTGTGAGTCTTCCCATTACCTGCCAACTCATTAGCTCTCCATTTCCAAGTTCAGCTGAAAATAGAATGTTTTCCTCTGGCCTGACTTCATTCGCATTCTCTCCTTCCCTTTAATACAATTTCGGAGGTAAATATCACTGATTCATTGAAAACTGTCCCATAATGGGAATCTCCAAGGACTGAAAACACATGTATCATAGACCAAAGTGGTAAGTACTGTCCGTCTCTGTAACACCTGCTCTCAAACATCATTCTTTCAAACGGAATTGTTATTACTGGTGCAACAGTGCATGATGTGGTCAAATCTGGGAGAATATTTTTTTTCACTTCAAAGTCTCTATCTATGTATATTTTTATGTCCAATTTCTATGTCTATAAGGCATGATTTACATAGCTGAAATTCACATCAGGCTACCCTAATCCTCGAAACAATGCACATTCATTGTGAACATCAGAGTTTAGCATATAGTAAGTGCAATTTAATGATGTTATATTTTTCCTGGGTTTTAACACTGTATTGGTCACTCAATCCTTTCAGTTTTTAGGACAGAAGACCAATGTGCTAATACATATACATAAATATTCATATATGCTATAATTGAGTCACAGTGAAGTATAGAGGAAAATAAATTGATATAATTATAATATTATTGGGCATTTATTAGGTAACATGCTCTGTGTATAACACTTTAAAACACTTTATTTTGTAGTCCCATAAGACAGGTACCACTGTCACTAATTTACCTAAAAGAAAACCAGGTTTTGAGAAACTAAGCATCTTGCCCAACTTGCATTAGTAATGGAGGAGCTGACTGAAATTCACTCGAGTCTTCTGACTCTAGCATCCAAATTCTTAGAGCAAAGTCATCTAATAAAACATCACAAGAAAACTGTATTTTAATTGGGTCTGAAAGGATAAATAGAATTATGACACACAGAGATGGTCAAAAGTCCTTCTAAAATTACACAGCAAAATGAGTGTCTATTTAAAGGAGGAAGTGCATTCCAGACACACGCATCATGAAAGCTTCAAGAGAAACACCATGCTTTTTTCAGAATTAGTAATGATTCAATAAAAACCAAAGTTAGGGCATATGAAGATGATAAACATCCCTACACAAGAGAAATATGTAGCCCATTGTTTTTATTGAGAACATGGAACTAAGGTATCTTTTAAACTGAAGGTCGACACACTGTACTAAACACACTTTGGAGCACAACCTACGCACAAAGTAAATAGTGTACAGCTGATTCGTGGGCAGATGAACAGATTGGCAATCAGGAAGGAAACAAGGTGCCACGTTTGCCAGCAAAAATATTGTAAAGGAGCAGAAGCACACAACTCAGGATAACTCTGAATATAAGTTTAAATATAGCATTCTATGGTTTATAAATTTCATAAATGTTGAGAAATATAGAGCAGTCATTGTAATTATCCCCTTCTTTGGATAAGAAACTAAAATAGTGCATCAGCGACAGACTGAAATGCAAGATCCAGTTATCTGAGTCTAAGAGAAAAACAGTAACAGCAGCAGCACCTTGAAGTGGGTAGAGATGCCTCTCTCTTACAGATACATGGCGTCGTTTCAGGGGACCCAGTCCCTGCTCCACCGGGGGCTATGCAGATCTGACCATAGCATTCCACTGTGAACTGACCCTTCAAGACCTGGGTTCACCAGGTCATGTCCGGAAACACGCTGATGATGCCCTCTGTTGCCGTTTTCTTTTTCTGACAACTTAAGCACCAGTTGGTTCACTGAGGATGGGAGATTTGCAGGCACCTGGCTACGCTTTCCGTACTGGCTAACACAGCCTGCAGGACAAAACACGTTCATTGCTAGAGCAACGTGAGCATCTTGGAAGCAAACACTTCCCACTGTCCCCTCTTCAAAGTGTGTGTGTAGGAAGGAGGTGGGGGTTCATTATTATTTTAAAAAATTTTAGGGCTAGAATATGGCTTGCTAGATGCAGTGGTTTATAAGGTTAATAGCTATGAAGGAAATATTAGAAAAATGAGATTTAATAATGGAAACAAAACCTTGGAAAAGCAAACTGAGTCTAGAACCTGATCTTGGACTCCGGAATGCCACTGCCTGGCCCATTGCATTGTACTCTGCCCTTTGCATTTAAGTTCCTACCCACTGATCTTAGCACACTCGGTGTTGAATCAGGACACAGCAATTAGCCTTTATGAGACCCACATTCAGTTATTAGGTACTTCATACCCTGGACACCTTTAAGAGATCTTTTCATTATAGGAACACAATTGGCAAGCAAGAGAATAAAATGCTTCCTCCATCGAAAACCCTGTGCTAAAGATTTCAACTTCAGAGATTTGCAAACGGTGGCTTAAATAACACTTACTATGGGTAAGCTCTTGCAGGTGTCTGAACTTCCTTGCCCACCTAGGGCAAGGGCTCCTTTGTATATAACTCTTCTTTTGTTCAGTCCATTCCGATTGAACTTGTTTCATTAAACCGATGCCTTTGACTTTGGTACACAGTGATCCTCCTTTGTTACTTAGACCTGGAGTCTCCAAATGCATTAATCATTTTAATTTTCTAACTAGGATAGGCTACAGGATGGGTTGCTCGAGAGCTTCTGATGTGCAATTATTATCTAGTGTGAGCCGGGGGGGGGGGGCGCCATTTTCATCTCCTTTTTCTTTTCCCCCAAACATTATTCCCTTGTGCTATCGACTATGCTATAGGGGGCAATCCCTGCGCTGGCGGGGAATGAATGAGATGACCTTAAGGGAGCGTTCTCATTTCTGATGTCTGTGATTCTTTCATTCAGTCATCCTTCAGGCACCAAAGAGCTTTCCATCAATACCCCTAAAGTATCTAGCTCTGATCGTTACTTCAGAAAAGCCTCTCAAGTCGTGTTCCACTTTTCCGTCCTGCTTGGACTTCTCCTTCATGTCACTGGCTGCCACTGTTGATACAGCTTTTCAGCCTTGCCCAAATGAATTCCTGGTGTCCCTCCAGATTGTCATTGAGAAACCTAATAAAAATGTCTCTTTCCATGACAGATGTGAAAGCATTTGTCCCCCATTTTATGACAGGTACATTTCTAATAACACTTATCGCTGCATATTTATCTAGGTTAATATTCCAGAGATAAAAACCGAGTAGTTTATATGTATAATTTATACATAATTTTCTGCTTCTCCTGTTATTTGAAATTCAAGTTTACTGTCTTATGAATGTTTATAATCTTGAATAAGCAGAGCTCTAGGCAAAACATACCCCGATGCTGTCTTCTCTGAATCAACAGTGGAGAACTGCCAGACAAGTGACTTTGGATAAAATGGGAAAGATTTAAAGAAACAAGGAAGGAATAAATACATTAGTGAAGTTCATGGTGATGTGAAATAGCTACGATTTTATGCATAGAGTTTGCAAATTGTACTCATACAATTATGTACATTGCTGAGTTTTAAAAAACTGGTGATCCTGTCCATGACAACTGGCATCAGGTGAAATTCCACTTGAGTGTGAACTTCAAATAAAATTGTGTGCAAATAGAGGGGAGGCTGCAAACAATTTTACTATGTAACTTGTATTACTAAACTTTTCCCTCGTCTGGGCAGGTGGAGAGAGGTCAGCTCCCTGAACCATTCTTGAGGATGTGTCTCTCTCAGGGACATGCACTCAGCAAGTTGTAAGCTTCTTTCCAATCTTTCCCCCTACCAATGAGCAGTGTGAGCAGGAGACACGAAGCCAGTCCAGCACACAACGTGCATCTGGGTTCCATCACCCACTGACGTGTCTAGACCTGAATGAGCCCACTAATTCCCTGTCACAGCTGGCCCCACCCAAGGGCTCAAGATCCCTCTCTAGTGGGTAATGTGCCCCAGACGAGAATTTCAGGGTTCTCATGTATCACATTGGAGAAGGGACACACTTGTCCCAATAGGAAGTGTTATCATGGCGTTAACTGCAAGAATACAAATACAGACCGTGTTATAGGCTCAGATGGAGATGTGGATACTGGCAGAGCTGGCTCTAAATTTCTTGCTTTGAGTTCCTTGTCATCCCCTCACCCATTCTGCTGACTCTCGTCCATTCATCTTGTAAGTCCCAGTTTCCCCCTGACAGAATGGGAATTACCTTAAAGTGGCCTCAGAGGATTCTCCCTAGTAATGAATAAAATCATGAAAGTGAAATGATTGGTAAAGCGTACAATACACGATAAATGTTCATTACTGTTGCATAATACGCGTGGTCAATGAGTTTAACTTGGGAATTAAATGTCTTATTACCCTTGTTCTGTAAACCTTAATCTGCATGCCTGTTCCTCTGTGCACCCCACCTGTCACCGTAAATACATGAACGCACGTGGACACTCAATCCAGTCAAACTGGCGTTACAAGGTACTTACCTACCGTGCTTTGCTGTGTATAACGTGTAGCTTTTTACCCACGTTTGTGAGGGGAAGAATAAGGAGGCACACTACATACGGGTAGTGCTAATTCTGCATCTATATAAATGCTTTTAATTCTTTTATTTATGCTTATCAGTTATAAGTGTAACTCCAGAAGTCAGTAACAATATCATATGCAAAATAATACCCTAGAATATGATAATCAGTTTTTTAATATAAAAAATTTTATACATATTTTTACCTTGTATCTGTTCTTGTGTTTTATAAGTATTTGTTACATAAAATTTCTTGTACTATATTAAAAAATAAATGCTCAAATTCCTTTATAATACAAAAAAACAAGTATCTAAATATAAACAATTTTGAATTAGAAAATTAAAATGTAAGATTTTGTCCCCCTGAAAGATTGGGCCAAAAGTATGCGTGCGCATTATACATGGGAGCGCGTCATCCACGGGGGCGCGTCATCGACGGGACACGTCATCCACGGGGGCGCGTCATTACATGGGAGCGCGTCATACATGGGGGCGCGTCATACATGGGGGCGCGTCATACATGGCAAAAGAAGGGGCCTGTCGTCTCCTTTACCGTCCCCCTCAGCCTCTCAGCCTCTCGCCCAGCCGCTGCCCCCCCCCACACCTCTCTCACTCTGCTTTGCTATGTGTCAGTCTGAAACGACGTCCTCCAGCTCTTCGGCGTCAGGTGGCCAATTCCTATTACTCTGTGACACACAGCTTAGGTGAAACCTCCACTGGAAGCCTTCAAATCATCCCATTATTTTTATTTTTTTATTTTTTCACAGGAAGTGGTAGAAAGTCTTTTTTTTGGTGTTTTATGATATTCTAAAACTGAATCCCAATTATCTATCAACGTGTCTATCTCCAAATGGTCCGTCAGCTAGTTGAATGAAAGGACACGTGTGTACTAGTATATACTTATTTATGTATTTCCAGAGAGATTCAGTGAATGATTGAAAGAATGAAAACAGATAAAGTCTATGGTCCTACCAATAAATTTGTAACCAAATAGTATTATGTACCATGGCCATATACAAGGTAAACTAAAACAGCAGGAAACAGGAAGAAATGTAATAAAATATAAAAAGGAGAAGGATGCAAAAAGTGATGATGAGCAAAGAAATTCCAATATCAAGACCCCAAAGTGAGAGTACAGAATGCTGGGGCGATAGAAACACCAAGGAGATTTTTTAAAACTGTAATTTCAAGGAGACCACAATATATAACAATGAATTCCGATGAAATAGGAAATGTATCTTGATATTTACAATCTAATACGGGTGCTGACAATAAAGTCATGTTTCAAAGCAACTAACAACGAAAATCATCTGCCCATTCATGTGCTGCTTTGAGGGGATATAATTCCATTTTCCAAACCCTAATAATTACCACAGGGAAGAATTATATCCAGCATTTCATGCAATAAACTATTCAGACAGTGTGTCTGAATTACCTCAAATCTTAAATTTATCAGGTTTTAAATAATGGAATTTTGCCATTTGATCATAAATTCAAATGAGACCATGATGATGTTTTTGTTTTCAACTTCATGAGTTATTTATTAATGATTTCTACCCTTCTTGGGTGATGCTAACATTGTAGATCTTAATAAACTGGCAAGACAGTCCTAGGTTTAAGCTCTTTTCTCTTAGATTAAGTTTTAAATTTGTTTCTAGTTTTCCAGAACCTTCTAATGAGGATACAGGCACATATTCTTTGACATCGTTTACATGTATTGCACCTCTGTGTTTTTGCATCACAAAACATGTTTTACCTGAGCCAGATGTAAACCCTAAATCACTGCACCCAAAAAAAACATGCTTCCAACGTTTATCATCTTCTGTATTGCCTATTTCAATATAGCAAAAGGGTTTGATAGTTAATTGCATAGCATGTCTAATTATTAAAGTTCCTAAATTCTAATAATTTTACTATACAATGGCTGTCCAGAAATTATGCAGCCATGTAATATGAAAACTAGAGGCATTTGTAGCTGGATTTTTTTCCCGATAGTTCTCGAATGTAACAGAAAAGGAATGTCATGACATCACGGACCTCCCTGTTTGTGGTCTTCTCCTTCCTACTATGACCGAGTCAGAAATCAGTAATATCTCTGAAAGCCATTCCCGGCCACCACTGCCCTCCATCCCCTGAGCTTTAGAATTCCTCTCAATGTGCAGTTCCTAACAGCCACTGTCAATTAGAGTTAGCATAGGAATGAAAGCAGATTTGGCATCTCTAATTATAATTGAATTATATCCCAGCATCAAGAGATCCTAGGCATGTGGGTAAGAAAGATAATTTAAAGCAGCTATTAGGATGGTGGACTAAAGAGAAACTAGAGAACTAAATAGACCCTTTCTCAAAGAATAAGCCGTGCTCTAATTACAATGTAGCCCAAACAGGACGTGGAGTCCAGCCAACATGTATGTGTTATGGTTATCCGCCTCAGATCACTGCAACTGTTCTTTTATGTATTAACTCATTTAATACTCACAGCCCGCTTTAGGTTGGTATTGTTGTTGTCATCTACCTTGCTGGCCCAGAGAGGGTAAATAACTCACTCAGGTTAAAATGGATTCTCACAGGTAGAACTGGGATTTGAACCAGAGAGATAATCTGGCTTTGGAGCCAATGAACTCCAGACCTTCTACCTCCTACTCGGGTCTGTTAGAGGACTCACATACGAACTTCCAGGTGAAAGTGAATTTTAAAGCCCTGGTGGGTATAAGGAGTTAACATTAGTAATGGACCCCAAAAATGTGTGGGGTGACCATGATTGGGCTTGCAAACACGAAAGCCCACCTTGGTATACAGGTATGCTGTGACCACCGTATTTGAGAGTGCTAAAAGTATTAGCAGACTTTTTTCACTCACTATTTTAAACTTAACATTTTATTATACTAGCCTCAAGAAACCCAATAGCAGAGTTCATGCAAAATCTCGGTGAGTTTCTATTCGTATTTTACTACAGATACTCCACTATTTTGTCTGCCTTACCGAGGAGTCCTTCAGGGTAGAAATAGTAACCTGTATAGTGTGCTGTACCCTGCATGGCTATCTCAGGGTTTTGAAGATAGAAGAGGTATTCACACATGTCTGTTAAATGAATAAATGAGTTCATTATGATTCTATTTACGTTGGGCTTTTACTCCAACAAAATGTTAGCATAATTTTTGGAGGATGTAGGTTTGAAGTTGTTTGGCGTCTCTTAAACTGAGCTAGGAACATGTTATATAAGCAGAAGTCTGCTGAGGTCCCAGGTCTCTCTAGTTCCCATCAGAACATACACGCCCTCTCCTAGTAACAGCTGCCATCACAGTCCTGAGGATGGAGAAGGCAGGGCTCAACTCCAATGCTCCTTAAAACCTGCATCTCTACTGAGAAGAGAAATCGGTTATGACAGTTGCACGAATACAAGAAAAGAACCTAAAAAGACAAAACCAAACAGAAATGGGCTAAACAGTATCTGATTTGAAAGAAACACATCCATATATTAGTAACTTAATGGCAAGCCAAATGAATAGAACAGTGAGAAAAGCAGTGCAGGACCCCTTTTTAGAAAACGAAAACTCACCCACACATTGTTTTTCTTTGTAATATGATTTAAAAATAATTCACAGCATCCCTTTATCTGGGTTTAAAACAGAAAATTCACAGTTTTCCTGTGGGAATTTAAAACTCCTGATGAGGTATAAGCAAAGGCAGAGTATTCCTTTTGGCAGGTTTATTATTGGTAACTCTACAATTCCTTCAACATCAATGCCCATTGCTTTGAAACCATCACTTTAAGTTCCACGTACCTGAAGATAACTATTAAATGGGGCTAACAGGTGGTAAGGATTACAAAGAAGAGCTCCAATTGCAATTGGAACACAAATGCATACTATTATAATTACTAAATTATAAACACAGAATCATAATTAAAAGTAATTATTGAGATAACCCTAGTGACATAAGCAAGCAACATGTTTGTGTTGATGAACTAGCACATCCCAATATCCAGGAGCAGTTCTTTATGTACTCCTGACAAAAGTTTTAATCTTGCATGTGGCAAGTATATCTTTCTTTAATATTTTTACTTCTTTTTTTCTAGAAAAGAATGACTACAGAGTTTAAAGTAACACTTTATTTCAGCTATTGCTCTAAAATGAATCTCTCCTGACATGGATTTATAGGTTGGACTGAAGTGTATTTTAACTATGCAGTTTGGTTATTTTTATGGTATTTTAGATGTTTCTAAAAATTTTAAGTGTCAAATCACATAAATTTCAAATGACCCTTAAAGCCATTTCGACATTTCTCTCGTTACTGATGATGAGTAAAAATCACTTTTGGAGGCAGTAGTATATGGGCTTCAGTATCTCATTTACCCTAGATATGAGTTTGTTTCATTCTCACTTTTTATAGGCAATAATGCAGCTGTGCAAGGCATTGGCCAATTGTTACTCTTGTGGTGTGTGCACAGGAAGTGCTTATGGTTTCACACTCCAACACTCAGGTGCACCATCCCTCTTACCCACAAGCCCTCCCGGAGAACAGACTCCAGATCTTTCTGAATACTTAGGAATGCCACTAGTCCCCGAGGCTCTCCTGGTTGTCCAACTGTTCACTGAGCCCGCAGCAGTAGGAAAGGACCCTGAGCAGAGATCTCCCAGCTCCACACCCCACTGCCCCGACACACAGCCTGACGCTCGTGCTCAGTACACCACAGACATGGAGCCGGCCTGGTGCTCCTCTATCTCCTCTCCCTGTCACGCAAGGGAAAATTAGCAGATGAAAATGCATGGAAGGATTATTATTACAAAAAGAGTTCAATTATAATTTAGCTGATTTTTAAAATAACCTCTACAATGATGTTATATTTTGGAAATATTGTCCCTGGAGACTGCAGTACTGATGAGAGCTGATGTGAGACCAGGCAAAGGTGCAACGTGAGCTGAGTTGGGACAGGGGTGAGAGGCCAAGAACCACACCGGGCAGCAGATACCAGCAGGACACTTGGTGAGGTCAACACAGAGGCCGGAGATAGTCCAGAGCGCTTTGGGTCCAGCCCCGATGGAAGACTAAGCCGGTGGAGAGGCACCCCCTTCCAAAATCAACTCCAGAAACCACAGAGGGGAAAACACTGGATAAGGTGAATTAAGGAAATAAGCTTAAAAGATAGAGAAACAAAAAGAAATGAAAACAAAACTGACAACCCCCGCCCCGACATGTCTTGGGGAGGCTACGTGGAACTGAGCGCTGTGGATGCCAAGAGGGTACGGGAGGCAGATGGCTGCAGGCTGGCAGAGGGGGACATGAGGCGGTCCTAAGGGGACGGCTCCGGAAAAGCTCCCTGAATTCCCGCACCTCCCCAGGCCACCGGCTGGAGGCCGTGTGATGCCCTTCACGGCAGGAGCGGCGGCTCCAGGCCTCTGTCTTCCAGGAGCGGGGTCTGCAGTGAACCCGAGGGGAACCCTGCAGCGGGGAGGAGCTGGTAGACACGGGCGTGCACGGGCAAGCTCTCCCTGGCTGCTGCTTCCTCCATCCTGCTTACAGACCACACGGACTGCCTTCTCTTAGCAGTTAGAGATGTGAACACTTGCCATGTTGTTTTTCTCACGGTGACAACAAATGGAATCGATCAGAATTGACGTGGTATCTGATGGAGCTCTCTGCTCTATATCCTTACACGCACCAGAACCAACAGAACTGGGCCTGCGCTTGGGTTCTTCCTCAATATATGTAACCGAGCAGAGGAGCTGATATTCCTGGGAGAACGGGACTTTAGAAGCTCAAAGAACATTCCTCTGGAATTCCAAGGAGTTCCTTACTTACTTCAAAAGAAACAAGGTAGATACCATATACTACTTAAATCAGAACTATGAGAACACAGGAACCAGTAATTTAGAAGATGTATAATGAGTATTCAAAAGGAGATAAGGGAAGGCATTGGCATTATGACACAGACATAAATCATAAATAAAATAAAATGCAGTTTGGATATAAAATGTACTAATAGAAATGAGGAATGAATACATTAATTACAGTCACTAATACATAAGACAAGTAGGTGAAGAAATCCAGCTTGGTTGGGAAAAAATAGTGAATTACAAGAGCAGATTGAAACTCTAGCCCAGAAGACACAAGAAAAGTATGAAGAGGCTAAAATGTATGTAGCATAAGAGCTAAAAGATAGGAAACATGGAATTTCAACTCTCAGAATACATTTTATTAGGCATCTGAAAAGGAGAGAAAATTACAATGGATAAATACATGGTGATGGAAAGAGAACTGACTCTGGGTGGTGAATACTGAATGCAATATATAGATGATGTAGTATAGAAAAGTACACTTGAAGCTTATATAATTTGACTAACCAATGTCACCCCAATGAATTTAATAAAAAAGAAAACATAGGTATGAGAAAATATAAGAAGAAAATGGATAAAAAGCCAGTATTAAAGATAAAAGAGACCTGAGTTTAAACTGTCAGACAGGAGAAAAAAGGAAAAATACAAATTTAGACATATGATAGAACTTTTTTTTTAAAATGCCAAAGAAAAGGAGAAATTCTAAATGCTTTTAAGAGAAAAAGCAGGTTACCTCTAAAAGAACAGGAATCAGAGTGGCACCAGAATTGTCACTAGTGACCCTAGACGTAAGAAGAAAATAGAGAACTTTTATGTGGAAGGAAAATAATTTTTGAATCCAATTTTCCATGTGTAAATCTTTAATAAAACATTGTCCACCATAAATGCCTCAAATAATTTTCCACATGAAATAAAACACTTTTAAGAGGAAATACTAAAACAGGAGGCTCAGAATATACTACTAGCAATATGTGAAATATAGGTGTTCAATTATTTTGATAAAGTTTATTGGGGGTTATAATAAAGGTAAGACCAAAGAAAAAAAATAAAAATCTTATACAAACATAATTGAATTAAAGCCACAGAGTTTTTGGTGACAGGAAAGGGGGTGGGAGGGAAAGACACAACAAAGGACCAAACTACCTGAACTCAAACAGGGAAGCTATCAAGAACGATGCATTTAATAAGGCATATAAACAAACGTGAACAGGGATCTTTCAGAGATAGCAACAACCTAAGGAATAAATTTTATATTAAGTAAAATATATAAATATAGTGTCAAATAAATCCTAATGATTTTATACTAAAAATTGTGAAATAACTTAAGACAAATACACCAAATTTGATTTTTAAAAAGTAAACATATAGTTCAAGGAACGAGCCAAGCATTCATTAAAAATATTAACTAAAAGATAAAGAGGTTGAATAAAAGATAGAAAAATGATTGAAAACAAGTAGAAAGTGGTATGTCAAGGATACATGAAAGGAGGCTCCAATGGAATTATTAATAATTGATACAAATAGATTTTTAAGACAAAAGGTATCAGAAGAGACAGAGAGGCCCTGTTATACATTATAAAGAAGAGCAGTGAACAAGACGACGTAGCCATCATACACAGACACGTACCTAACTGCGGTCTCAGAACAGGCGAGCGGAATTACGCAGGGACGAGAGAGTCCTGTGTGTCTCTCCAAAACTCATCACTGACGCATACAACAAAAATATACCGAGATGAAGGCGAAAATACAAGTTATGAAAGTAATCAAGTTTGTAGTATTTAATAAACATTAAACTATTCATTGCTCACAGTATTTCTCTAAGAAATATATTTTTATCTCCATTTTACTGATCAGGAAATAAAGTGGAGAGAGGTTGAATAATTCATCCCGACCACAGACCAATGAATGAAAGTTCTGGCATTAAGAATCCCCCCCGCCCACCATTACAATCCCAGCTGCCTCTTGACAGGCCAGTCTCACCAGAGAAAAACAGAGACGTCTAGTATGCAGACACGCTCCCAGTCCACGTTCGAGTCAATACTGACCAAGCCAGGGGACCTGGAATAGAGCCATTGTCATCAGGGAAACAGAGTAGCCAAGCGGAGCACACTGCGGGGCGGGACTACAGAGTGCAGAGGCTCCTCCCGCTGAGGTTCCAAAGCCTTGCGTACTAGGTCTTGTGACCTTTGGGGTGTTACTGAACTCTCCTAAGCCTACAGTTCCTCCACTGCAGAGATCTAAACATTAAACCCTCACAGAATTGTTTTGAAGATTAAACAAAATAGTAAGCCTGACTCAAAGTCGTTACTAAATGAATAAAAACAAAATAAAGCTTCTATAATTATTCCTCGGAAGAGTTATCGGTAGACTCAGCAATGGGTGAAGCAGAAGACTCCTAATAGCTGGTCTCTGCCCTCACAAGGTCGTTCCGGACAGGCTGGGAGGTGTTCCGTTTCCTTCAGGTCCCCTCAACCGCCGTGCAACCCACTGGGGGCAAGCTGGACCGACTAAAGGAGCAAGGCGGCTTCATGCCCAAGATGCTTCCTCTCAGAAAATCCACCCTGTGATATCACATGGCCAAGTAATTCCCTCTCCAGGTATTTAGCAAAGAAGGTTAAGAACTGAGTTCTCTGAGAGGCAGACGTCAGCGATGGGTTACACGTGCAAGCACTTTGTTGGCTGGGACTTACGTGGTGAGAGCCTTCAGCACATGAACAGATCTGACACCTGTGCAGAAGGAGCATCAAGGACGAACTCATGGGAATAAACTTACACTGTGGTTTTGAGAAAGGCTCTGTCTGACCGATGGGAGGGTACACCCCCCCG
The DNA here is from genome assembly GCA_004026885.1 of Lyroderma lyra. Taxonomy (NCBI): domain Eukaryota; kingdom Metazoa; phylum Chordata; class Mammalia; order Chiroptera; family Megadermatidae; genus Lyroderma; species Lyroderma lyra. The sequence continues at coordinate 16,665 of PVJL010007096.1, read as the reverse complement.
AAAACACGGCCTGTTAGAGAGACCGTGGTGGGTGAAAATGGCTCAGCTGGGCTCTTCTCAGTCACTGGCTAGGAATAGCCGTAGGGAAGAAGGGTGACACGATTACCACTGCAGCTGATCAAAAGTGTGACAGCTGGAGATTCCTGGGCACCTGCGCTCCTTGGAGCACACTGTCTTGACAGGAGTTTTGAGGAGCACAGTTACATGGCCACGAAATGACTGTACGCAAATGCTCACAGAAGATTCATTCATGATAGTCCAAAGCAGCCCAACAATCCAAATGTCCAACAATAGGCAAATGGTTAAACAAGGATGACATCATTACAATGAAATACTACGCAGGAATACAGTAAGACAAACCACTTTTGTGCAGCAACGTGGATGAACCTTAACACTTTTGTGCTGAGTTGATGAAGCCAGAGAGAAAAGATGGTGCACTCTATAATTCTGCCTACATAGAGTTCTAGAACACACAAAATTCATGCAGAGAGAGAGAAATTTGATCACTGATTACCTGGGGCAGGGGTTTCGGGGGGATTTATTACCAGGGATCAGAAGAGAAATTTTGGTGGTGATGAAATGGTCATGATCACAATTGAGGCCATGATTACATGGCCGTGTATGTTTGGTAAATTGATCAAGCTGTACTTTTAAAATGGTTATATTTTATTGCCTATTTTATGGTGTATTTATTTAATGTTTTTATGCATGTTATATCAATTATGTATCTATAAAATAGACTTTCAAATTAAGTCGCTATTTGAATCATCCTATATTAGAGACACTACTTATTTTTCTGTATCAAATATTAAAATTCAAGTCAATAAATATCCAAGAGGGGATAGTAGGACATACTTCCCACATGGCAGCACTAAAAAAAAATCTTTTCGGGAGTTCCCTGGTGGTGTAGTGGCTAAGGCTTCCTCAACGCTGTGGCCTGGGTTCGATTCCCAGCCAGGGAACTACCCACATTAAAAAAAAAAAAAATCTTTTCAAGTACATGTCATTGTTCTTATCCAAAAATCACAAAGTGGAGGTTCAGTAATATTCGCTATCTCACCTGAAATCGCCCAGCTCCTGTTGGGCACAGGCGGGTTTATGTAATGCCAATTACAAGCTCTTCTACTGTGCATTATAATCTCAAATTCTGACAGTATAAAATAAAGCCAGAAAACCCTTCTCATCATCAGTTTACGTACTGGCTTGAGTATGAGTTTTTAAAATTAAATCTGATAAAATCCTAAAATGCTTATAATTATTTTTCTGCTCGACTCAGTAATTTAAGTGACCCACTACTTAATGACAATAACACTCTACCATCAGTTGGTGGAACAAACTCTATTCTCCCTGAGTCATTCATTAATAAATTCCTAATACACGTCTTCTGAAATTATGTTTCATCAGCTATTTCCAAGATTCTTTAATACACTAAAGGGAGTTACAAAGTTAATAGAAACAAAATGGATTTTCAGAGGAGATTTGAAGATAGTTAAAGTCATTGATTCAGAAAGACAATTGTGTGTTAAAATGCTCTAGAGAAGGTTAGGAATGGCTGCCTTTGTATACACATGTCGAGAAAGCAAGCACCCAAAAGATAAATGATACGAAGGGGAAAATACAGATCAATACACCTGAAATTTGAAGAAAAAAATCAAGACAGCAATTTAAAAATGGATTTCAGAGTAAATAGGAATCTAGTGATTTATAGGAACTAGGATAATGTGGATGCATTTGTTCTTAGTTTCACTGAAGGAGCAACTAAGTAACACTACAGGCATTATACAGCTCACTTATGTAAAACGAAATGAAACTGAAAATCAAGTACAAAATCCTGTTTCAGTACAGACAACTTCCATAAGTAAGGGTATGAGAACACTAACATGCGTCATTCTGCGATGCACAGGACTGCTTTACGTCTCAGGTACCACAGCAGTAAAGGCTATGACTCTATCACTCATTATTATTTTGAGTCCCTTGGTTTGTCTGGGATTGCAAGCTCATGTAAGATTTTCCATTTACATGGATGTAATTTACAATTACAAACGTAATTTACATGGAATTACATTGACACTGAATTGACATGTAATTACCCCTGTATGTATGCTATGGTCTGAATGTTTGTATCCCCCCCCCCAAATTCATGTTGAAACTTAATGTCCAAATATGACTACAGCAGCATGAATGGATTCGAAAGCAACGTATTTCTGGACATGGGACAGTCTATTGGTCCAACTGTAGATAGCAATTCCTTGCATTTTTCTCACACAACCCCAATATAATTGACTTCTACCTTGTCTACAAAAATGATTCATTTAGTGTATAGTGACGTGATAATTACTCCTTTTGTTTCTCAATGACATATAGTTGATGAACATATTACTGATGTAGAAAATAGATCACGTGATCTCTTTATTGCTACAGAAAATATCTCATCACGTATCATAGAAATTGCTTGACCTCTAACAAAAACATGTCTTTTGTTTTTCCCTCATCCCGTTATTGTATATTCTACAGAAGTGTGCTAATATAATTGATCAGATTCTAAAACATTATTTGGACAGAAATTTTTTATAAAACATAAAAATAACCTGGCCAATACTGTGTGATCCTATCCCTTTCTCCTTTTCTGTTGGCTTTAAAAAAGTTGACTTTTCTTTCAACAGGTATTGTAATGTCAGACAGAGACTCATGTTTGGATATTGGGCTAGTTTTTTCTTTCTTCGTTTCTTTGTTTCTTTTTTTTTTTTCTGGTAGCAGAGTTCTCTCCTTTGATGTGTGACCACAGCCTCCAAAAACAATAAGATCTAATGTGGTCTCTTTGCCTATCTTACATGACTTTCTCTTCAATGACCTTGCCAGGAAAGGGGATATTAAGTTTTAGGTATTTCTAAAGTCCATGTTTCAATGCTGTGAGAAAATAACATTTTAATTCAACATCATAATTATTCTCAATTTTTAACAGGCTCAATAAAGTGCTAAGTGACAGAACTAAGGCCAAAGGAAGACAGGACAGAATCAGGTTTTTACTTAATATAGAGTAAGAAAAGTAACATCCTTGTTTGTTTATGCATAAGGTCTTAGAAAGGGGTTCTCTAAGTCTAAATTTTTACTGAGGAACCACCAAAAAAATTTTTTTTAATAAAAAGGTATCAGGGCATCTACGTGAGTATAAAACAGAAACCCTAACATATGCAAAACTTTCAGTGGATTAAAAGAGAAGGGAATGTCTTCTGCATTCTTGAACTTCCTCTTCAATTCTAACACTGAAAAAGGCTTGAAAGAGTAGAATAAGGGAAAGAGACTTCCTCAGAGAAAGCAGTTGTTATAGTTGGAGACCCACACTTCTCCTCACTCAACCCCACCACGACTCTGCATAAAGGACAGTCAGTCATTAATGGACCTCAAGGTGGATTTCTAGAACATGGAGTATGTATCCTGCAGTTGGCATACACAGAGGACTGTTGCCTACCTCACATCTGAAGAAGCCATGGCAGCAGGGCTGACCCTCTGGCTAGAAATACTAGAGTGCAATAGAAAGGTAAAGATGGAGATTTCAGCAGTGTGATAGGTGCACTCTTCCAGGGTTCACTGGAGTAAGGGATGACTGTATTCCTAAAGAATAAGTCACAGAACACATGAGAGACAAACTGAATATGAGATGTCCCAGAGGGCTGCCTGACAGGTCTAGCAATTTCAGTCCAAGGAAGCTGAAATGTTATGGTTGGTTGGCCATAAATGGAGGCAGGAGCAAGCAGGCACTTAGGACAGAGATGAATCCCCCTGTTGTAAAGAACTTCTGGGGGTAAAATTTCAATAGGAAACTTCCTAAGAGCCCAAAGAACACCACGCCAGAAAGTTACGAAGTTACTAACCAGTTCAAGTAACAACTGTGTTAACACCACTGCTACTCTGCCTCTCGCCAGCTTCAACACTGACTAGGTTTGAAAATAACGTATGGAAGGATGGAACCAGCCACTGCCTCAGTGCAGGCTTCTGGGCTAAGGAAAGGAAGACTTAATGCTGAATTAAGTTGTAATTTAAACTACAAATGGAGCTGCCTATTATAATTCCATAACGGAGAGTATATTTGTGACTTAAAGTAATTAAAGATCTTCCCATTTCCTGAAAATAAACATCAAATATTTATATGGGCCTGTTGATGAGCAGTGAAGATGACCTCCAGTGAATTAAGTTTAAAGGGATAATGGGATAAAGAGAATTATATTTTTGTTCCAAGATGTACACCGTGATTGTTCAACATACTAAGTATACTTATGTGTCAGAAAATATACAAATGTCATTTCATTTACTACTTCCATTCACACTAGCCCTATATGGTAAATATTATGTCTTATTTTACAAAGGAAAAAAAACACACATGCTAAGCAGGTTGTCCAAGGATACTAAATAGCTGAGCTGGAATTTGAGCTCAGATAAATTTCCGTATAAACACTATGTATGCTGTCCTACGTAAAATATTGGCTCTCTAACAACTCCAGAACTGGAACGAGTCATGCCATGAAGCAGAGTTTGTTATCACAAGAACTCAATGAGGTATCAATAATAATTATGCAGGCAGTCTCTTATGTGCTAAGCATTACAGTCTTCTCATTCACTTTGATGATTCAAAGTAAAAATAAAGTTTGTAAGGACTTTATTATTTCAGAGCCCAAATTGCCTTTGACTACATACATAATTATAATACAAAACAACACTAAGAGGCAATAACATGAAGTAAATGAAAATGTATTTTACAATCAAATGGGAAGACTGTATGTCCAAGACAGAGCTTTGTTATTTTATTAATGTCCCAAATTTTGGTACTATTTTTCAAGAGGTAGCTTATTGAACTTTTAGAAATGAACAATTTTTTTAATACATTTACATTTCATTACTACTGTTTGGCATAGTCTACCCTAAATACATCCATTTAAATATTATATGTTTAGCATATAGTAGATAACAGTTTCCAGAAAATATATACCTACCATGAAGGAATAGAAATATTAAGACTGTGAACCTTGAGAAGGAATTTATCTATGGAGATGGTCTCCCTATGATTAATGGGGCCTAAATTCAAAACTAGCATCTACCAGCCACTTGTTAGAGGCCTATCATGCACTTTGCATTCTGGGAAGAACCACAGGATGGATTTACACATCCCTGTACCATGCCCTGCTGTTTTACACTGTCTGAACCAATCACACTGCAAGGAAGTTTCTTGACCTTGCTGCTCACGAATTAGAACTGCACAAACTGAACCCTCCATCTGCATCTACATCGACCAATCAAAACAGATCAGACTTGAAGCCCTCATTTGCAAAAATGGACCCGAATAGGAGGCTGGGTGGGAACTTTCTCCAGAAAAGATACTCCCTCTTGAAGCACAGCAGAATGCACTTATGATTTCCACCCAAGGCTACGTCTCCCTGGTTTGCAAACTGTTTGCTTAGAAAAAGGTATTTCATGAAAATGAAAAACAAACTTAACAAGCTGAGGTGGCAATACTTACAACGGACTTTAAAATAGACTTTAAAACAAAGGCTGTAACAAAAGACAAAGACAGACCCAGTGATCCCACTTCTGAGTATTTACATGAAGAAACCCAAGGTGCTACTTTGATGGGATGTGTGCATCCATATGTTCATTGCAGCAGTGTTTACAATGGACAAGATGTGGAGGCAGCTGGGTGTTTGTCAGTGAATGAATGGCTAAGGAGGAGGTGGTACCTACACACGGAACATCACTGGGCCATGGAAGGGAATGGGTTCTTACCGTCAGTGATGGCATGGATGGACCTGGTGGGCATTATGTCGAGTAGAGGGTGTCAGACAGAGAAAGATAGATGCAATATAATTTCATTTATAAGTGGAATCTAAAGAACAAAGCAATAAGCAAAACAGAAACAAACTCATAAATACAGAGACTATTTTTATGGTTGCCAGATTGGAAGGGGCTTGGAAGGTGGGTGAGAAGGGGGAAGAAATTAAAAAGTACAATGGGTTCTTACACAGTAGTCAGGGGACGTAGGGCACAGCATAAGGAATACAGTCAGGAATACTGTAACTGTGCATGGTGTCAGGTGGGTACTAGATTTACTGGGCTGATAGGAGAGGGATGGAGGCAGGGTGGGAAAGGTGACAGGGTTAAGAAGTACCAATCAGTAGTTACAAAACAGCCATGAAAATCTAAAGCATAGGTGACATTGCCAATCACATGGTAATAATTATGTGTGGTACCAGGTGGGTACTAGCCTGGTCAGGGGGATCACTTCTTAAAATTCTATGTCTAACCACTATATATACCTGAAATTAATATAAAATACTATTAAATGTCAACTGTAATTAAAAAATTAAAAAGGGAAAAAAGTGATAGGGAATACAGTTCCAAATTTTCAGGTGTAAAACAAGTAAGTCAGGGGATGTAACATACAACTCATGAAGATAGTCGATAATATTGTGACAGCGTGGCACAGTGTCCGATGGTTGCTGGACTTATCATGGCGACCACTTCTTAGCTATCTAAATGTCGAGTAACTATAGTGGACACAAGAAACTAATATAATATTGTATGTTAGCTGTATTTCAACAAAAAATCTAAAAAAATAAAATGAAATAGCATTGTACCATACAAAATGGTAAAACTTATATTAATAACATTTTGATTTTTCTTTACTTAGAACGAAAAAAAAATAGCATGACAAGTCGAGAGACCACAGAAGAAAGAAGATTTATAATTTGTACCTGTAATTGCAGTTCTTTTCCTGCTTTTTGAAGAAGGACACACGTTTTCATTCTGTACTCGGCCCCGGAATTTTGTAGCTGTTTCTATTCGGGTAATTTCTCAGGCAATGGCTGGATATTTCAGGGGTTCCAGTTCCTACAGAACCCCTCTTTGTTTCCAGCCCCTTCAAGGATGCCCTGCTCCCAAAGTGTCACCTTGTGGTCCTAGCAACAAGATCCTCTGGGTGACTTCTGAGGTGGCCCTCCTAAAAGACTCCATCCTCTACCAGGGCCCAGCCCTGAGCTATGATATAACTTCACCTTCTGGAGCGAATAGGGGCCTATATTTGCAGCTGAGGTAAGGACAATCACAACTAAATCCCATGACTTGAGTTTGGAATGAAAAGCAGGTCCCAAGCAAGTTATTGTTTTGCCAAAAGAACAATTGCATTGTGGGTAAATGAGCCACATCTCTTAGACCATGAAATAAATGCTACGAGGAAAATGGTTAATTTCTTGTTCAAAGGGGGAAAGAACACCAGGCACACGAGACTAGTCTTCACATGTGCCTGAAAAAGAATGGTAGAGGCGCCCCTCTGCCCTGTAATTTTTTTAGATTAAATTTATTGGGGTAACACTGGTCAGTACAATTACATAGGTTCCTGGTGAACATTTCTACATCACCTCACCTCTGTGTTGTACTGCACAGAGGGTGTGGGGGGAAGTGGGGCAGGAGAAAGACGTCAGATGGTGACAGAAGGAGCACTGACAGTGGGTGGTGATCACACAGTGCCCTGTGATTTCTGAAGGCACCGCTGCTGGAGGTCAGGGGGAGTAAAGTCCAGAAAGAATGAGGGCACCACTCCGGTAAGGGATGTTCGCCTTGGAACTAGGACTGCGGGAAGACTGGACTTTTGTTACTTGTGTTCGTTACTCCTGAACTCGGCTGCAGTGAGACCGCCTGAAAGGCCACCGGCTTCGCACACCCCACAGAAGGTAATCGTGTGGAAGAATACGGGGATCTCCAGAGGCCTCCAGGACCCTCCTCTGGAGCCCAGACGTTTGCTACAGAGGACACTGTCTCCAGGTAAGTTGTCTCACGTGGGTTAGCAGCAGTCAGGGCCATGGCGCAGTCCTTGCAGCAGGATTCTACACCAACATTTATTAGGTTACTTCCCAAGTACCCTGGAGGGAATCGGCTGGAATACTCTCAGAAGTAGCTGGGGGTCACGGTGAGGGGAATCATCTCCAGCAAGTAAGCCACTGGAATGCTCCTCGCGGTCGTCTGAGTTACAACCACACAAAGCATAACAGCCTGGGACAGTGGAGCAGCTAATTAAACGGGAGTGACCTCGTTGTTCTTAAAACAGTGATCTTGCTATTTCATTAAAGCTTAAGAATTGACAGAGGTGATGTTATGTGACAGTAAGATTCTGTGTTACAGTTTGCATCAACAAAAAATTCAGAGAGAAATACACTACTCCTTGCAGTGACAATAGGCATGTTCTTTCCTCAGTTTAATCATTTCTATATTTGAAAGTGTTTTCTCATTTATTATCTCACATAATCTTTACAACAAATATGGAAAATCAGGTAGAACTTGAATTAATAGCCTTACTTTGTAGTTCAAGAAACAGGGTCTAATGATGATATGTAACGTATTACTGGTAACCAGAAAACTGTGGGATGGAAAAGAATCGAGATAGAAATCGCCTTCTAGCTTTATAACACACACGTCTAATTTAGATTAAGAATGCCTCCGGCAAGCCTGGAAGCATGAAATAGGGTATCAGAGAATGACCATAAACTTTATATTAAGTACTATCCTTTGGTGCAAAACGTATCCTGTTTTGTCATAAGTGTGTTCAAATTATCAGACACAGGAAAAACGGTCAACTAAAAACAAAAGGAACTTCAGTGTGTTTGAAAGATGTGGCTAACAACAACAATAAAAAAAGGCATTTAAACATATTACATTTATCTTAGGTTGCATCTCCTGGAAGTGGAGTCTGAAATGGTATACTTTGTGCAAATTTTTTATTTTTTTTTTTGGGGGGGGTGGTGGTGTTGTTTGTTTTTAACCAAGGGAGTAAGGAATGCAGGGTAAGCTATGGGGCAAGCAAAGCAATGAGTTTTTAAAAAAATCTAGTGTCAGTCCCAAGCCAGGCTTTGGAGTTTAACTGTGCCACAAAGGTTGTCTCTTGCCTCACAGGCAAGGCAGGAAGCCCATTGTACCCCACCAGGTGTTGCTCATAGCTAAGGGATCCTCCAAAGAATGTGGAATCTGAGATGTTAGCAGACAGCACCCACACCTGGGGGGTGTAGCAGACAGCACTCACACCTGGGGGTACAGACGTGCCAGCAGCAAAGGGGTAGAGGGGATCCTCAACAACTTCAATATTTCATAGGTTTTCAATTATGAAAAATTCACTTAATGGGAGTTACAGGAGAGACTCCTATTTCTCTATTTGGACAGTAGCATTTCTATGCTAAATTTTTCATTGTTATAGAAGATTATTATAATGTAAGAATGAATATTGCACAGAACCATTGGAGAAATAGGGAAGTGGTTTAAAAGTATTTTAGGGGCATTTTAAGAACCATCTCATTCTTAATTTGTGGTAATTGTTAACTTCATTCCTGTGTAAAAATATAAGATTCAAAGCATAGATAAAGATGTTTGGTGTAATCAAGTCAAATCATGTTTATTACTCCATTTCTGGAAATATTCAGATAGTATTTTAAAAGCATGTGCAGAAGCCTATATTTATAATCAGAGCTTTAAAAAATAATTAGAGAAACAATACAAATTTTGTGAAGAGTCAGGAATTTATAAGACTTATTATTCAGAATACACAAACATTCATTCAAGAACCAATCAAGGAAAGATGATCAAGAAAATTGTTATTATTCTATTAAATTCCCTATCTAAACTAAAAGTAAGATAAAAAACATGTAAATGTTTTCATAGAAATGATTACTAAGCATATAAAACCCTAACAAAACAAATTCCTATGTTAATTTATACATTTCCTAATTAAACAGAATCTTCTGTAAGTTTTGCTTTAAACAATCTGACAACTATAAGAAGTATGGTATGGACTTAATACATTCCAAAAATGAATTCTGATTATTTTAGAAGTCAAAAAAGAAACACAATTTCTACTTAAACCGACGGGAAGAACTTCAGAGATCAAGAAAACTGCAGATTGCTGAAACCGAATCTTTATTTATGAATTCATTCAACAATATGCATTGTGCCAGGCATTCTGCTAGTCTTTAGAATATGCATATATACATGAGTGACAAAACAAAAACACCTGCCCTCGTGGAACTGACATCCTTTTGGATGGACAAAAAAAAAAAGTCACAATGTAAATAAATGAAATACTTTAGATGGTGATAAAAGCACTAAGAAAAATAAAACAAAAACAAGTGTGGACTGTGGAGAGAAGAACGGTAATTTTAAGTAGAGTGCCCAGGGAGGACTCCCCTGAAAAGGTGACACTTGAGAAAATGCCTGAAGCATTTCAGCAACAAGTCACGTCCCTCTGTGGAGAGGGGGCTTTTCAAGCACAGAGCCATCGAATTCACAGACCGAGGCAGGAGCATGCCCATCAGGCTCTACAAGCAACGAAGCTGGTGGAACGGCGTTGAGTCGGTAGGCGGAGGGTAGGCTGCTGTGTGCACAGGGCCACCGGCAGGGCCTGGAGGAACGTCGTAAGGACTTTGTCATCTACTCTAGTTATGAACAGGAGCTTCTGGAGCGGTTGTTCTCAACCTTCCTAATGCCGTGACCCTTTAATACAGGTCCTCATGGTGTGGTGACCCCCATAAAGTTATTCTCGTTGCTACTTCATAACTGTAATGTTGCTCCTGTTATGAATCGTCATGTAAATATCTGATGTGTGTTTTCCGGTGGTCTTAGGTGACCCCTGTGAAAGGGTCGTTCGACCCCCAAAGGGGTCGCGGCCCACAGTTTGAGTACTGCTGTCCTGGAGGGTTTTGAATGGGAGAGTGGTACGATCCGACCTATTTTAACGTGATCGTTCTGGCCGCTGAGTAGAGAACAGCAGCAAAATTGCAAGAGCCACCAGGTAGAAGGTGCTGGCAAAAATCTAGTCCAGAGAATGGACTAGAGCAAAATGGTAGCAGTACAGACAGTACGCAGTGGTCTGATTCTGAATAAAGTTTTAAGAAGTGTCAACAGAATTTTCTGATTTTATGTGGCATGTGAGAAATAAAGGAAAGTCAAGAAGGACTCCTGGGTTTTGGCTTGAGTAACTGTCAGATGGGAATTACCATTGATTGGCATATAGAAGGTACAATGAGCAGGTTTAATGGGGGGTGGGGGGTGGGCAGCAAGCAGTTCAGTTTGGACATGGTGAAACTGAATGCATGTTAGAAATCCCAATAGAGTAGTCCAATAGGCAGTGGGAGATTTAAATCTGGAATTCAGAATTCCCTCCAGTTCAGAGGCATTCTTTCCATTGAATTTCATTCAGTAACAGTCTTCCTTTTTGGCTATCTATAAAAGCCATTTCCTTAATACTGAACTATAATTCTACAAAACCATTCATTTGGGAAGCTATAACATTATAATTTAGGAACATTCCTTTTGGTGATACAACTGATTGAAAATATAGAAAAAGTACCATTTTTGCAGAATCAATTCACACACTTTCTAACCCTTTGCTTGTGAGATAAAACAGAAAATGGCACTAGTAGTAAGAAGTGTGATTTTAAAGGCCTCTATCCTTTTACGATGACTTAAACTAAGAAATTTATTCCTCAAATATGTGAGGATAATGTTTTCTTCAAATGTATATGGAAACATGCATACAATTTATTGCTGATTAAAAGAGATTATGCAATATTATTTTAGCATAAAAATGTTTTATTAAAATACATACACATAAATGTATATTTAATAGGAATTTGGATGAATGTTTTTTCTATTATCTTAGAAATGCCAATTCTAAGATTTATCTCAAGGCTAGAAGAGCAAATGGTCTTTAACTACCAAAGAAAGCAGCTAAACAAAGTGATCAGGCACACCTAGAGCACTTGTTACAAGGCTGCCAAATATGGTCTCTACCATCACCTTACTACCCCTACTTGCCTATGTAAACAGAAGTTAGAAAACTGAGAATCACCATGACCTTCTACTGAGCACAGTAATGAGGGCTCCAAGAGATTTACTCAGAGAGAGCCCAGAACCCTACCAGGAAGGGTGACAGGGAGATTGTTACCAGACTAAAGTCCCCTTGTGACTTTGAGCTTGCTGATCTGTCCTCTGAAAAAGAGAAAGTCAGCAAGCAGCCACCCAGCCTGGTGGGTCAGTTCAGGTTTGGTGCTGCTAGAGGCTGGCTTGACACTCACAGCTAGGTTTGTCTGTTCTCTGCTGCACTTAAATAATGTCACAGAACATCATCACACAAAGCTACTCTATAATGTCAATGGACCAAAATAAGAGTAAAACTACTTTTCAATCATGTGTGAATACAGAGAAAACATGCACGCTAACAAACGAAAATGACCCAACATGAATCTAGCTTAGCTCATCTGTGGTTTAGTTGCATCGTTACCAGTTACAGCTTTAGCCTTGCTCTATGCTTCCCTCCCAGATAAGATTTATTAGGCACCTAGTCTGAGAATTACCTCTGCTTGCTGACAGCATATAATATAGAGCAAAGCCTTGCTTTTTTTCAAACACTCCACAAAATTACCTAACACAGGCCCAAATACAATAAGGCCTTTCTAACACACTCTAACCTAGATTCCCACAGTCCCCCATGGTATACATTCTCCCTGGCTGCCGTGAATAATAGACACATGTTCAATTACAAGTGTATCTCTGCTGGTCTTTGCCTAGAGGGCATTGATGCCTCCAAGTACATTTGATAAGAAAAAGAAATCTAGAGACAGAAGAGAAAGAGAGAGGCAACAATCAGTCATTTCTCTCTCCTCAGATTTGGCAGGGATGCTTTAGTTTTCTAGAGCGAATGCAAAGGCAGACAGGTTCCATCTGCCTTGCCAATATATGATCCAAGATGGCTCCTTATAGGGTCAAAGGACCCCAGAAATTAGAAAGAGTAAACAACAGAGGAGGTAGGATGAAGTCAATACATTGTACTGCTCAACTCACAGAACTGGGTCGTAGAAAGATTCCTCAAGAATTGACATAAGGTCCCCAAGGAAGAGCCAACACATAGGTACCTAGACACAGAGGGTATCAAAAGAAAAAGCAAAATGTTGTAGAAAGAGTAGCAAAGCGTCTTTACATATATGTGTTCATGCCTTCTCCCAGTCCATACCATTCTAGAAGAAAAATAAATCCGGAAGATGCAGAAAAGTATGTTGGTATAGGTAGAGTACAGACTAGAGCTGCCATCTGTCCCCTCATAGATTCCGTGTTTCAAAACCCAAGCTTACAGGACAGAAAAAGCAGACTCTCCAAATTACTCAGAGAACAAGGGCTGCACCCTGACTAGACTGGACTAGATTGAACTTAGGTGATTAGAAAACAGAGTGCTGGTGACAGAAAGTAGCACTAAAGCCAGGGAAGGGACATTCAGTGTAGCAGTTGGAGACGAACAATTGTTACCACCTCACTCAGGTCAGACTGTTCAATAAATGAGTCCTACTGAGGAGAAAAATCTCAAAGTTTGTAAAACTAAGGATGCAGTGGTTCTGCATTCCTTATCCTTTTGTCTTGTCTGTACTTAACAAGTTTTTTCAAGAATAAGCAATTAATAGATTTTTAAAAAATAATAAAATTAAGTAATTTTTTTAAAGGAAAGAATTTCTAGCAAAATAATGTGTATGAGTACAATAGTGTAGTAAGTAACTGGTTTCCTTTTTTGAAGATGGTTAGTGCCAGCAGCACTGAAATAGGAGATAGTAGGTATCATGAGCTCTGCTAACAGACTGCTGCAGTCAAACCCTCCACCCTCCACTTATCAATTCTAGGAACTTGGTCAAAGCGCCTAAAAAACATAATATAGGTATAATAATGACGTGTTAATGAGGATTACATGAGTGATGTGTTTCTAGTAATCAACAGTGCTGACAAGGGTATTCAATACATATTACCTATACTTTTTCAAAACCTTTAGTAGAGTGGGTAATATTGTAGAACTGTGGGATAATTAATTCTAAATAACTTCGTATCTTGGTAGCTGCTGAAATTTCCCTTATTGATTTAGGACAGTGGTTCCCAACCTTTTTTCACTTTTTTAAACTCATTTCTATAAATTGTACCTTGTACCTTGTTTTTAAAACAGCTGTTTTTAAATACTGACACTTTTGTTCAGTGCCTACCTTAATGTAAAATAGTGGAAATGAGGTAATAAGTTAGGAAAGAAAAATGACCACACTGAAAGTACACACCACAGATTTAATTTTATAATATTCGTAACACAGTTAAATATTAATAATGATGACCAAGTATTTAAACAGTAAATAAAAAACTACTTGAAAAGAATTATGATTAAAGACAACACACTTACTTTTACGCAGTCAAGAACTAAACTGATCAGTCTGGCTACGGATGTATTTATATGTTTGGGGAAGTTCTAGAAATGTCACAAATAGATTGTTCTGAAACTGTGTGTAAAGATTGGAAAAAGAGCAGATTGGGTGAAGGGTTCATAGCCATGCCCTCACCAATCATCATTCGATAATGTCAACTAATTTTGAAGTGCCGCCATTAATGGTGATTCAAACTTAACATTTATTGTTCCATAACTAACATTTTGCATTTTTTTACTTCACTTGTTTTTTTGCCATTACTGATTATTTTTCACTTACCCCTGAATGGCCCAGCACATACCTGGGGTAAGCGTACCACTGCTAGGGAACCAATGATCTAGAAACGTGAAAATGTTTCAAGTATCTGAATCTACTGGTTTCCAGAGAATTTTGGGAATCTAACATTCAAAGAGATTAGCAAATGGTTAAAGAGCTGGGAAATATTAATATATTCCATTCAAATGACATGAAAAGTGTTTGCAAAGGATACTGTCAAGATAATGAGAAGACAAACCACAAACTAGAACAAATATTTACAAAACACACATCTGATAAAGGACTGTCATCCAAACTATACTAAGGACTCAAAACAGTAAGAAAAACAATTCAACTAAAAAAGAGATAGAAGACCTGAAACATACACCTCACCAAAGAAGAGAGACAGACGACAAACACATGAAAGGTGCTCCACACACCTATCATGAGGGCAACACCGTTGTCACAAGGTACCATTACCTATTAGAATTGCCGAAATCCAGAACACGGACACCACCAAACACTAAAGAGGACGTGAGGCAACAGGAACTCTAATTCATTGCTGGTGAGAATGCAAAATGGTACGGTCACTTTGGGAGACACTTCGTAGTTTTTTACAAAACTAACCATACATTTGCCATATAAGCCAGCAATCGTGCTCCATGACATTTACCCAAAGGAACCAAAACAGGTCCACACGATGACCTGCATGGGGATGTCTATAGCTACAATTGCCAAAACTTGGAAGCAACCAAGATGTCCTTCAGTATGAGAATGGATAAATAAACTTATATCCAGACAATGGAAGGTTATTCAGCACTAAAAAGAAATGAGCTATGAAGCCACGCAAAGACATGCAGGAATCTTAAATGCATTATTACTAAGTGGGAGCAGCAATCTGAAAGGCTACATGTTCTATGATTCCAACTACACGCGTTCTGGAAAAGACCGAACTATGGAGACAATAAAGAGCTCAGTGACACAGAACTCGTAACTCCTAAGTCCGGAGACTAGAATGGTGGTTGTCCTAGGCAGGGGTTTGAGTAGGAGATAGGAATAAAGGGGTCAAAAGGTAAAAAGAAAAAAGGCTCACAGTCACCAGAGGCTGGAGTAGACGAGAAAGGGTTGAGTCTCCCCCACAGCCACCAGGGAGCACAGCATGACACATCTTGGTTCCAGGCTTCTGGCCTCCAAAACGTAAGGGAATAAATTTGTTTCAAGCCACCAGTTGGTGGGACTTGTGGCAACCCTGAGATAACACAGCATCATTAAGAACTACTGCCGTCTAGAGTAATAGTTCCCCAGCAGTTAGGCCACGGCAGTCAGCCTCAACCTCACCCCATTTTTGGACCAAAGACAGGCAGTGAAAGATCAGAGGATGGCGAAGCACACAGTGGCTATTAGAGACCCAAGACTGGCTCGCAAGAGGCAAACTCACAGGGGGGAAGGGGCTGTGA
Source organism: Lyroderma lyra (assembly GCA_004026885.1). Taxonomy (NCBI): domain Eukaryota; kingdom Metazoa; phylum Chordata; class Mammalia; order Chiroptera; family Megadermatidae; genus Lyroderma; species Lyroderma lyra. Next base: position 698 of record PVJL010007096.1, on the reverse strand, counting down.
AGCCAGTATCAGTGACACCTGGTGCTCAAACTGAGGTGTCCATGAAGCTGCCCCCCCACACCCCGATTTGAGCAGCTGGGACCCTCCTAACTGAGCTTTGCAGAGTCTAGGAGAACAGGAGTTTCATTATGAACATGTGGAATTTGAGGCCCTCCTAAGACATCCAAATGAATGGTAGACAGTTGGATATTTTGGTCTGAAAATTAGGAGGTACATTTAAATTACAGAGAAGGATCAGAGAGCCACTGTCAACTTTATGTGGACCTGAAGCCCTATGCAAGGATGTGGCCAGTCACAAGGAGAGTGTAAACTGAGAAGAAGTGGGGGGGTTCCAATACTCCCCAACAAGAAAGGGGAGAGGAGAGAGTGAAGGAAACAGAGAGGGTGGAAAGGGTGGGCGGAGGAGCACAAAGAGTGCAGGGGGCAGGCCATCTTGGGCAGGAGGCCCTCCCTCCTCCGCCTCTCCTAGGAAGGAAAAAGAGCAATGGTGAGTGGTTGCCAGGGGGTAAGGGTTAAGGAGGAAGGAATAGCTGAAGCTCAGAAAATGTTAGGGCAGTAAAATCATTCCATGTGATGTAATAGTGGACACATGTAATTGTACACGTGTCCACATCCCCAGAATACACAACACCAAGAGTGAACGTGAACTATGGACTTGGACTGATCATCATGAGTCCATGTAGGTTATCGTTTGCAAC
>PVJL010007095.1:0-82737 GCA_004026885.1 Lyroderma lyra | reverse complement strand
AAAAAAAAAAAAAAAAAAAAAAAAAAAAAAAAAAAAAAAAAAAAAAAAAAAAAAAAAAAAAAAAAAAAAAAAAAAAAAAAAAAAAAAAAAAAAAAAAAAAAAAAAAAAAAAAAAAAAAAAAAAAAAAAAAAAAAAAAAAAAAAAAAAAAAAAAAAAAAAAAAAAAAAAAAGGAATAAAATGGGACAACAAAAACATAAAAAGGAAGGAAGTAAAGGTTTAAATTTCCAGAAGTGAATGGAGATAAGAAGTATGCTTAAGAAAAGGGATCACTGCATATATGAAACTTTCTCTTACATAAACTTCATGGTAAACACCCCCCCCCCAAAGAAAATAAAGAAAAGAAAGAAATAATGAGCCATATAAAAAAAAAAAGGAAAAAAAGAAAGAGAGAGAAAACAATGGAAAAATATAATAGAAAATAATAGAACATCATCAATCTAAAATAATTGACTAATAGAAAAAACCAGAGAGGCAAGTGAAACAAATAGCAAGGTTGGCTTTCAGGGGATAATGGCCAATCAGGACAAGGATTGCCAGGGACTCCTGTGAACCATGAAGAGGCCATGCCTGTCAGATCCATGTAGTCACAGGCTATCCAAGAAGCTGGATTAAAGATTGACAACAATTAACCCTGGTTATTGAGTATTCACTGTGTAGCAGAAATAGGCTCAATATATAACATGTAATCTCAAATAATCTTTATAATAACTTCATAAAATAAACCTTTCCCTTTTTAAAAAAATAGGAAATTGGGATTTGGAGCAGTTAAGAAATATACTGAAGGTCATACAAGTAGTAAATAGTGTCTGCCCCCTAAATGTATGCTCTTTAATTACTACTCTATATGGCCTTTAAATTTATTTTTCCTAAAAATCTGGCTCAAAAATGTACAGACCTCATTAATGTTAGGTTTTCTCAGATATAATCAAATTGATATCCAGTCAGTTGACAGATATTTACTGAACACCTACTATGTTCCAATAAAATATATTATCAGTTTATGACTGACTGGATAAAAAATATTTCTTGAGTCTAAGAGTATATTTTAAAAATAAGTTATGGTTAAATTAATTCTGAAGTATAATGAGATAGTTATTTGCCCTTACAGTATCAAGAGAGAATATTTCAATATCCCAGATAAGTGGTTTGACAGATGTTATTGCTATTATGATAGTAATTGCCCTGGTTGTTTATAAGATAGTATTTTCTTAAGGTTGTTATAAGACAGTTCACCCAAATGCAAACTTTTGATGTAATCAAAATCCTCATAGAAACCATTCAAATATTGAAACTGTTGAGAAGTTCCAGAAATACTGTGGGATACATATTGGGAAGGTATGAAAAAGACATTTTGAGAATGGGGAATCATAGAAAAGCAATAAGGAAAATTGAAAACAGAGAGAGGATATCACAAAGGGGATCAGAGAAGAAAAGTGATCAGGATAGAGACAATGATATAATGAGGGGGAGACACAGCCATCAAAAGAAACAGAATTCAGAGCAAGGAAAGTTACCAGAGACAAAGAAGGACATTACATAATGATAAGGGTCAATTCTTCAAGAGGACATAACAATTCTTAACATCTATACCCCTATCAACAGAAAAAAATATACATGAGGCAAAAACTGATAGAACTAAAAGGAGAAATAGATGAATCCACTATTATATGCATAGATGGAGACTTCGACATCCTTCTACCAGAAATGGACAGATTCAGTGGGCAGAAAATCAGTAAGGATATAACTGAGCTCAACAACATCAATCAACTGGATATAATGGACATCTACAGACCATTTCATCAAATAACAGAAAAATATGCATTCTTTTCAAGCTCACATGGAACATTCACCAAGATAAACCATGTTCTGGATCATAAAACATGCCTGAACAAATTTAAAATAATAGAAATCATACAATGTCTGCTCTTAGACCACAATGGAATTAAAGTAGAAATCAATACCAGAGAGGTAGCCAGGAAATCCCAAAATATTTGAAGATTAAACAACACCCTTCTAAATAACTTGTGTGTCAAAGAAGAAATCTCAGGAAAAATTCAAAATTATTTTGAACTAAAGAGAGGACAGGTTTACTGAGCACATTAGTTGTAATGATTACTTCTTGTTACTAGTAAACCATCCAATACTTCAGTTGAACTGAGGACTTAAAAATAACTTTCATTTTAGGAATGCTGCATGACTCATGCCCACAACATTAGAAAAGCGTTTGTCAGCTTATCAGATCTTAAGTTTTACTTTTTGAAGCATAGACTCCATCTAGTACTGACAGGTTTCTTCATGTGTAAAGAAATTATTTCAATCTTAGATATTTACTTTGAAACTATGGGGTTACTGGTTAATTTATTAGTCATCAAACAATTTGCCAATTCTAAAATTGCTAACTTGTACATACATGTAATGTATAACATTTATAGCATAAAACAATGTAGGAATGTTACATTTGGCACTGGAATAGTATTTTTTTTTGTTTTTGCCTATTTTTATTATTAAATTTATTGAGGTGACATTGATCAGTAAAAATTACATAGGTCCCAAGTGCACAATTCTACATTACATCCTCCATGCCTTGCATTATGTGTTCATCACCCAGAGGCAATTCTCTTTCCATCATGATATATTTGTGTTCCTGTCTCTTCTCCCCAACCCCTTCCCTTCAGATAAGTAAATTATTGACTGTTTCTATGAGTTTTGTTTCTTTGCTGTTTTCAATTCTATGTTCCCCATGAGTGGAATCATGTAGTTCTTGATTTTTTCTGTCTTATTTCACTTATCATGATGATCCACCCATTTTTTTTAAATTGAATTTTTTGTTTTTGTTTTTATTCTGATTGCTCCTTTATTCTGTTCTTTAGATTCCACATAAAAGTGAGATCACATGGTATTTGTCTTTCTAATTTCACTTAGCACGATGTCTTCTAGTTCCATCCATGTTGTTGCAAAAGGTAATATTTAATTGTTCTTTAATGGCTGAGTAATACTACATTGTGTACCAAAGCTTCTTTATCCAATCATTTATTGATAAACATTTAGGTTGTTTCCATATCTTGGCTATTGTGAATAATGCTGCAAAAAACATAAGGGTGCATATATTTTTTTGAATTAGTGTTTTGGATTTCTTTGGATAAATATCCAGGAATGAAATTGCTGGATCATAAGGTAGTTCCATTTTGAGGAAACTCCATACTGTTTTCCATAGTGGCAGGACAAATTTGCAGTCCCACCAGCAGTGTAAAAGTGTTCCCTTTCCCCCACATCCTCGCCAACATTTGTTGTTGGTAGATTTATTGAGAGCCATTCTGAGAGGAGTGAGGTGGGATCTCACTGTGGTTTTGATGTGCATTTCTCTGATGATTAGTGGTGAAAATCTTTTCATGTGTCTATTGGTCATCTGTATGTTCTCTTTGGAGAAGTGTCTATTCAGGTCTTCTGCCCATTTTTTTAATTGGGTTGTTTGTTTTTTTAGTGCTGAGCTGCATGAGTTTCTTATAAATTCTGGATATTAACTCTGTCAGTTGCTTCATTGGCGATTATTTTCTCCCATTCTGTGGGATGTCTTTTTGTCTTATTAATGGGTTCTTTTGCTGTAAAAAAAACAAACAAAAAAAAAAAACAAAAAAAACTTTTTAGTCTGATGTAGTCTCATTTGTTTATTTTTTCCTTTGTTTCCCTTGCCTGAGGAGATATATCATTGAAAGTATTGCTAAGGGTAATGTCTGAGAGGTTAGTGCCTATATTTTCTTATAGGAGTTTTGTGGTTTTAGGTCTCATATTTAGGTCTCCAATTCATTTTGAGTTTATTTTTGTATATGGTATAACAAGGTAGTCTAATTTCTTTTCTTTTCTTTCTTTTTTTTTTTTTTTTTTTTTTTTTTTTTTTTTTTTTTTTTTTTTTTTTTTTTTTTGTATGTACCTTTGTGGAGGGAAATGTGAAGAGATGGTCTGAGACTGGGCTGTTTTCCTGAAGTAAATTGAGTTGTGGATTCCGGAATACTGGGTCCCGCCAAGACGGAATGGTTTTGGCAGCACCATCTGTTTATGGAAGAGACATGCAGCTTTCTCACACCATCTCCAGACATTCAAGGACATGGCAATGCTGATGGAAGAAAGTTTTTCTTTTCTATCTTTGTTTCCTTAAGCAAGTAATAAATACGATGAGGAACCCACGGTGGGGCTCTTAGTCCTTGAGGCTCTGAGTCCCCCTGTTCCCATCTTTTCTCTCTATCTTGTGTGTGTCTTTTCTTTAAGTGCTGCATCACCTTTCACTCACCCCTAGCCTTAGTTGAGCTGGACCCAGCATACCTTTCCAGTTTTCTCAGCACCATTTGTTGAAAAGACTGTCTTTATCCCAATGCAAATTCTTGCTTCCTTTATCATAGATTAGTTGGCTATATAGAAATGGATTTATTTCTGAACTCTCTGTTCTGTTCCACTGATCTATGTGTCTGTTTTTATGCCAGTACCATGCTGTTTTGAGAACTGTGGCCTTGTAATATAATTTGAAGTCTGGTAGTGTGATTCTTCCAACTTTGTTCTTCTTCTCCAGGGTTGCTATGGCTACTCTAGGTCTTTTATGGTTTCATATAAATTTTAGGATTATACATTCTATTTCTGTGAAAAATGCTTTTGGTATTTTGATGGGAATTGATTGAATGTATAGATGCTTTGGGTAGTGGAGGCATTTTAACAATATTAATTCTTCCTATCCATGAGCATGGTATGTGTTTCCATTTATTTGTGTCTTCTTTGACTTCTGTCTTCAGTGTCATAATTTTCTGAGTACAGGTCTTTTACTTCCTTGATTAAATTTATTCCTAGGTATTTTTTGATGTAATTGTAAGTGAGATTTTTAAAAATTTCTCCTTCTGTTAGTTGTTATTGGTGCAGAAGAATGCAACTGATTTCTGTATATTGATTTTGTATCCTGCTTCTTTACTAAATTCATTTATCAGTTCCAATAATTTTGGGGTTGAATCTTTGACATTCTCTATATACAATATAATGTCATCTGCAATAATGACAGTTTTAATTCTTCTTTTCCTATTTGGATGCCTTTTATTTGTTTTTCTTGCCTAATTGCTGTGGCTAGGACCAGAACTGGGATACTATTTTTAATTGTTTTTTTTTAAGTCTCACTTCTGCCAGTCCTTTGACGAATTTAATCCATTTGAGTTTAGGTAAGACACTTTTAATATCATGTAGAATAAAACAAAATATGGGGGGTGGGAAGAAAATAAAAGTGTATTTCAAGACCATTGCTTAAATGTTTTGGAAATATTACAGTTTTGTTTTTTTGTGGTTAGACTTATTGGGGTGATTGGGGTGACATTGATTAGCAAGAATTATGTAGGTTCCAGGTGTACAATTCTACAGTGGATTGTCAACTTGTTGTATAAAAAGTTCACTGCCCAGAGTGAGTTCTCTTTCCATCACCATACTTTTAGCTCCCTCTCCCTCCTCTCCCACCCCCTCACCCTTCTCCCATCCCCTCCCCACTTGTCCTCAAACAAACATTAAACTATTGCTTGTATCCATGGGTTTTTTGGTTGCTTGCTTGTTTTTCCTTGTTGCTTTCAGTTTTATATTCCGCATATGAGTGAAGTCATACAGTTTTTAGTTTTTTCTGTCTGGCTTAGTTCGCTTAGCATAATGATCTTTAGGTCCATCCATTTTGTTGCATATGGCAGTATTTCATCTTTTCTTATAGCTGAGTAATATTCCATTGTGTATACGTACCACATCTTCAGTCTGTTGTTTTTTGTCTTGGAAAGGATGTTTTTAATTAGGTATAATTGTGGTAGGCAAGATTTAAGCAAGTCAGAAATTTTGTATCTGTCCAAAGATGATCCAAAACTTCAATATTTAGTCATTCACTCATTCATTTATATTCATTCATCCATTCATTCATTTGTTCACTCAGTAAATATTTGCTAACTGTCAGAATTACAAAAATGGGCACACAAGGAGTATGCTAGGATCCAGTACTGTATAAGAAATCAGACTTTCACCCTGTATGACAAAAGTGGTTCCCAAAGAACCTTAGTGTATTCCTTAGGCCCTCCTTTTCCTTGTCTGTCCCTTTAGATTTCAGAGAGATTCATACTTTGTAAGTAATGTTTCTTTTCCTTTATGCAATTGATTTGGAAGTTAAAAATGAAAATAAAGTAGAACTGAATGAAGAGATTAAGTTTTTTATAAGGTGTGAATTCAAGTGCATTTTCTCAATTAAATATTTTCATATGTTTTATAGGTTTTCTGAATAAATTCAAAAGGTTGTCCAAGAAGAGTAAATTTTTATATAATCCTTAAAAAAAAAAAACTCTAGTTATGAGTTCAGAGGTCATAGTAAAGTAATTAGATTCACTTGATTCTTGGTGACATAATGATTTATTAATAATGCTTATTTTAAAAGGAACAGTCACTTGTTGCTTCTAGAAAGAGATTTAGTGAGGATGTCCTTTAGAATCTGATTAACTGCTCAGAAAATCTTTTCTTGGGTTGTATTTCAATGAGACCATGTCTGCCCCGGGCCTGGCCCTCATTTTGTAGATCCAGTTTTGGAAATTATGTTCAGTGTAGCATTTCTCAGCTATATCATACTATCTAAACTCAAAAAAGAACCATGAATAACCTGAATAGAATTATTTATTATAAAATATTAGCAAGAAATTTGCTGATCAGCACATTCTGTCTTCATCAAAATATCTGCTCAAGAAGGCAAATCAATGCCCCTTTGTGATTGATGAGCATTGGATCAGAGCAGAAGGTTAAGTGGGTATCTTACCAGCTACAGTTACTGATCACTGATCACTCAGACCATCTGAACTGTCATTATAGAGGAGCCAGAAGGATGGCACACTCACACTGTTTGGCCAGGCTCCCTTGGACAGTGCTGTAGATATGCTGGCAAAAACTGGCCCTCATGGATCACCCCCTTCTTCATTCCTCACCTTTCCTTCATACGAGTACCCCCACACAACTATTGTTCCCTAAATCAATCAGATCCTCCTCCCCTTCTGTATCAAAACACTTGGAGAGGCTTTGGGATGCACTTAGAATTCCCTAGGTACATGTTTTATCAAGTTGTCTTATTTTCTCCTCCAGATTTTATGATCCCTTCTGAGTGAATTTTGCTAGTTTTACCTTTCTAAAAGCAGAGTTTGGGAGTTCCCTGATGGTGTAGTGGCTTGGGGCTTCAGCGCTGGTGCTGTCAGCGCTGCGGCCTGGGTTCGATTCCCAGCTGGGGAACTACCCACATACCAAAAAGCACAAAACAACAAACAAAAAAAACAAGAAAAAACAAAAAACAAAAAAAGCAGAGTTATTTGTCTTATTTCCAAGTTCCACAGGGAGTATCTCAGGAATCGCTCTACTAGTATTAATGATAGCTGGACCCAGGGTCTTATCAACAGTAATATTTTTATTTTTTATTTTTTAAAACTTATTATTTTTTAATATATTTTTTTTATTGTTAGACTTATTGGGGTGACATTGGTTAGCAAGAATTACAGAAATTCCAGATGTACATTTCTACAGTGCATTATCTATTCGTTGCACTATATGTTCACCACCCAGTGTGAGTTCTTTCCATCACTGTGTATTTGGCTCCCCCTGCCTTCTTTCCCACCCCTTCCCTTTTCTCCAACACCCCTCCCCTCTTGCCCCCAGATAATCACTAAACTATTGAAAGTCTCCATGAGTTTTTGTTTGTTTATTTGTGTTTTCTTTGTTGCTTTCAGTTTTATACTACACATAAGAGTGAAGTTATATGGTTCTTGTTTTCTCTGTCTACCTTATTTCACTTTGCATGATTATCTCAAGGTCCATTCATTTTGTTGCAAATGACAGTATTTTATCTTTTCTTATAACTGAGTCATATTCCATTGTGTATATGTACCACAGCTTCTTTATCCAGTCATCTAACAAAGGGTACTTAGGTTGTTTGCATGTCTTTGTCACTGTGAACAGTGCTGCAATGAACACTGGAGTACATAAGTCTTTGCAGACAAAGGTTTTCAATTTTGGGGGGTAGATAACCCAGAAGAGAGATTGCTGGGTTATATGGTAATTCCATTTCTAATTTTCTGAGGAACCACCACACCATCTTCCATAGTAATTGTACCAATTTGCATTCCCACCAGTAGTGTACAAGAGTCCCTTTTTCTCCTCATCCTCTCCAGCACTTGTTATTCCTTGTCTTGTTGATAACAGCCATTCTCACAGGTGTGAGGTGGTATCTCATTGAGGTTTTGATTTGCATTTCCCTGATAGCTAATGAGGATGAGCATTTTTTCATATGTCTGCTGGTCATTTGTATTTCTTCATGGGAAAAGTGTCTTTTTAGGTCCTCTGCCCACTTTTTAATTGGGTTGTTTGTTTTTTTGTTTTTAAGTCACATTACTTCTGTATATATTTTAGATATTAGACCCTTATCAGATGCATTGTTTGCAAATATTTTCTCCCATTCAGTCGGCTGTCTTTTTGCTTTGTTGATGGGTTTTTTGTTTTTGTTTGTTATTGTTGTTGTTTGCTGTGCAGAAGCTTTTTAGTTTGACATAGTCCCATGCATTCATTTTTGCTTTTACTTCCCTTGCCTTTGAGGTTCATGAAGTCTTCCTTGAGCCCAAGGTTTATAAATTTAGTACCAATGTTTTCTTCTATACAATTTATTGTTTTGGGTCTTATATGAAGGGCTTTAATCCATTTTGAATTAATTTTAGTATATGCTAAGGGTTCACAGTAACATTTTTCTATACATTAATCCTGGAGAAACTTTTTCTTCAGAGGCAAGCAGACACAAGTTCAATAGTTCACCCTGAGGTTACTTTAGCCTAGCAAAGGCACTACCAAAATGTTTGCATGAGTAAAGATGCTGAATATCTATATGGCATATTGAGAAAGCTGTTATCTAGGACTTAAGGACAAGCCAACTATTATTTGGCATATCACCAACTCACATAAGTATCAAATACTACCAATTTATTGCTATTGCAATCTGCAAAATGACAAATTTATTAAATTGTCTCTTAGCCAAAAATTTTTAAACTTATAATAACTATTAGTAAAGCATTTAGCAATTTTTGTTGTTGTTAAGTAATGCAGAGTTAGCTTTTTAATGAATAGTAATTTCTCATGTGTTTGAATTTTCCACATGGTACATGATACAAATGCTAAGCCGTTATACAAATAGTAGGTCTTGGAACACACAGCTAATTCAAATATGGCCTTTCCTTTTTATATTATTGTAGTACCTGGATTTGCTCTTTCAGAAAAGTAGATATGAGATGAATTACAAATAGTGCATGGGGAACTACATCTTGAAATGTTTTCACTTACATTCACACACACCCACCCTTTAAATCAGTGCATGAATGACTGGCCTCATACTCATTTAGACCCTGCACATAAGGTCTACAAGACTCACAATTCATGAACACTGGACAGCTCCAAAAATTCAATTCCAACAATTTTTATGGGTTGTTAGTCAAAAATAACTTTTGGTAAATTAGTAACAATTAATCAGCAGATTAATTGTCAAAAGGGCAATTGTTAGTTCATATACATTGCTCATTGTAAAATAAAAATATTCATTACAGCCCATATGTATCATGTTCATTGATTTCTTCTTAGCAATCACAATGCCATAAAAGTTGCTTTGTATCATTTTTGTCCCTCCTATTATCATATCAGCTTTTCTAGAGTACAAACGTTGATTTCAGTTAGTTGCTGAGAGTAACATAGTTGATATTTCTATTGAGAAATTGGAATTATATCTCTTTTCTTTTGGGGAGGTTCTTTTTTTTTTTCTTTTTGGTATGTGGGTAGCTCCCTGGCTGGGAATCGAACCCAGGACGCAGCGCTGACAGCACCAGTGCCGAAGCCCTAAGCCACTACACCATCAGGGAACTCGGGGAGGTTCTTTTTATTCTCATTTACTTTTACATTTTTCAATTACCTTTGACATACAATATTATATTGGTTTCAGGTGTACAGCATAGTGATGAGACATTTATCTAACTTGCAAAATCCTTATTCTGATACATCTAGTTCCCATGTGACACCGTATATAGTTATTATAATGTGCTGACTGTATTCTCTATGCTGCACTTTACAGCCCTGTGACTATTTCGTAATGAATTTGTACTTCTTTATTTCTTTTCCTTTTTCACCCACCCCTTTCACCTTCTTCCCATCACCCCAACAAATCTAGTACCCATCTGATGCCACTCATATTTGTTGCAACATTATTGACTATATTCCCATGTTATACCCTATGTCCCCATTAATATTACTTTGTAACCACCAAACTGAACTTCCCAATTATTTCCCCTTATTTCACCCTCTCCCCCAAACTTTCTCCCATCTGACAACAAACCAAATGTTTTCAATATCTATCAATTTGTTCTTGTACCATTTGTTTATTTTCTTTTTTGGATTTCATCTATGAGCAAAGTCAACTTGCATCTGTCTTCTTATGTTTGATACTTCACTCAGTGTAATACCCTTCATGCCTTTTGATTGGAGCTTTTAATCCATTTAAATTGTTAATGTGTACCCATTGCCATTTTATTATTCATAATTTTGCTTCTTTTTATCCCCCAATCTTAAAACAAGCCTTCTAACATTCTTTGTAACTGTTTTTGTGGTGAACTCCTTTAGCTTTTTCTTGTCTGAGAAGCTCTTTATTTGTCCTTCAATTTTTGAATTATATTTGATTCAATTTGAATGATAGCCTTGCTGGATAGAGTAATCTTGGTTGTAGGTCCTTGCTTTTCATCATGTTGAATATATTCTGCCACTCTCTTCTGGCTTACAAGGTTTTTGCTGAGAAATCAGCTTAATGTCTTATGGGAGCTCCCTTATACGTAACTGGTTGCTTTTCTCTTGCTGCTTTTAGGATTCTCTCTTTGTCTTTAACCTTTGCCATTTTATTGTAATGTCTCTTGGTGTGGGCCTATTTGTGTTTATCTTTTTGGGACTCTCTGTGTTTTTTTTAGCTTGTATGTGTGTTTCCTTCACCAGGTTAGGAAAGTTCTCAATCATTATTACTTCAAATAGGTTCTCAATTCTTTGATTTCTCTCTTCTCTTTCTGGTACTCCTATAATGCAAATGTTGTTGCACTTGATGTTGTTCCAAAGGCCCCTTAAATTATCCTCATTTTTTTATTCCTTATTTTTTTTTTTTGGCTGTTCTGACTGGATGTTTTCTGCTACCTTGTCTTCCAATTTGCTGATTCAATCTGCTGCTTTATCTAGTCTGCTTATAATTCTTTCTATTGCATTCTGAATTTCAATTATAGTATTCTTTATTTGTGACTGGTCCTTTTTTATGGTTTTTATGGTTTTTGTGGTTTCTATGTTCTTTATGCTTGCTTTCTCTCTGTTGAAGTTTTCACCAAGTTCCTTGAGTATCCTTAAAATCATCGTTTTGAGTTCTGTATCTGATAAGTTGCTTGCCTCCATCTTGTTTAGTTCTTCTTCTGGAATTTTCTGCTATTCTTTTGTTTGAGACATTAATTTTTTTGTTTCCTAGTTTTGGATACTTCTATGCATTTGATTCTATGTATTAGGTAGATCTTCTATGTCTCCCAGTATTGCTGGATAACCTTATGTAGTAGGTGCTCTGTGGGGCCCTGGCACTGTATCTCTGGTCACCTGTGCTGGGTGCTCCTATAGATTCTGGTTTGATGCCAGTGCTGTGCCTGGAGCTACTCAGCAAAAGTCTCAAAGCACACTAATGCCACTCGCTGCCCACTAGGGGCCTGCAGACTCAAATAGTTTTCCAAGGAAGATTGCAATACAGGTGGGGCTGGCTTCTCACCAGAGAAAGTGCCTCTGGCATTGGCAGAGTTGGGTGAGGTGGGATCCCTGTGAGTCAGCAGGGTGGAGTGAGTAAAGCCAATAGACCAATCATGTTCAGATTTGGCTGTGTGGGGGTGGGTGCAGCACAGAAAAGATGGTACCCACCAGCCAGCTGCATGGGAGGAAGTCACACTCAGGAAAATGGCAATTATCCTCTAGTCCTTGTTCCAAAGCCACACACTTCAGTCTGCCCTCCATATGTTTTCAATGCCCCATGAGTCACCATCCCTCTGCAAGAGCCCAGGGTGAGTACCCACAAGTGACTGAATCTGTTAGGACACTTTAAGAAGATGTCTGGGTTTCCTGGAACCTTCCATCCCAACTGGACGGTCAGAGTCTCCACTCTTTTTCACAGTCAGATGTTGTGGGGCTCTTTTCCAGTATCAGTACTCTGGGCTAGGGAGCCTGGTATGAAGCTAGGGTTCCTTGCTGTTCTAGGGGGAACGTCCTTGTCTGAGATATCCCTCCTGACTCTCTACTGCCACCAGAGGTTCAGCTCTTTTCACATCTGTACCCATCCTACCAATCTCACCATGGCCTTTTTTTTTTTTTTTTTTTTTTTTTTTTTTTTTTTTTTTTTTTTTTTTTTTTTTTTTTTTTTTTTTTTTTTTTTTGTATCCTTAGTCATAAAGCTTTCATTCAGCTAGACTTCAGATCATGCTCCATATTGGTTGTTCAATAATTTAGTTGTAATTTTAATGTGTTCACAGAATTAAGCAGGCACAGTGTTTACCTACTCCACCATCTCTCTAACACCTCTTTTCTAAGACTACTCTAATTTCCATATTTGGAGTTCTTCCATTACTGATTACTTCTACACTCCAAAATTTTTTTAAGAATTTTGACATGTTCAGCTCCAAGATAATTCTTATTCCATGGTTATTTTATTTCTTCTTTTGCTTAGACATTCTTTCTTCCTCATCACAAATGTCAGTCATTGTAGGTAATCTTTCATTACAGAAGGGAATTGTGTCACCCTTAGAATGAGGCTCACATGGATCAGAGCCAGGAGGGAGCCACATGCCCAGGAAGTCACCATTTGAGTGATGGAGACACTTCAGCTGACAAAGGCAATACTGAAGGGATATCTGATACCAAGGTTAACCTTTAGTCAGGAATAACATTGAGGCTAATAGATTACCAAAACTTTCTCTTCATGGCTTCTACCTCTTTCCTTTAGCAGCAAAGGAGTCCATTCAGCCTTGGATGGAACAGCTTTAACAGAAGTTTAAGTTTTAACCCAGACTCAGTGACCCTATTGGATTCAGTTGACAAAGGACTCAGGGTGAACCTCTCTCATTTTGAACCTGTGCCTAGCCCATTCAGTAAGAAAACATGGGGAAAACTATGGTAAGGCAATGGAATTCAGTGTTGTTTTGTTTTGTTTTTACTTCAAGCATTTTATAATCTTAAACTGGGATTTATAGAACATTGCTTTATGTATCACCTCTCCACAAGAGGAAAAACAAGAATTGGTTTATCTCTTCACCAACACCTTAACATTCCTAACACATAGCATTCACCAGACACTTGGTAAATAAAGAAACCTTTTACTATCTGTTACCCTCATTTCAAAATTTTCAGATTTGAGCTATCTTCTGATTTCTAACCTTCCAATTTTTCTAATTGTGGATTATAGTATAGTAGAACTTTAAATGCAGGTGATAATTACTGAGCCCTTACTATGTGCTTGACCCTATATAAAATACTTTAATATAATCTTTACATCAAATTTGTGGAATGGATACTATTATTGTCCTTAATTAACAGGGCTGGACAAAATGTCAATCAAAGTTCACTGGTGGACCATTAAGCAATTTTGGGATGACCACCTGAATAACGAAATAAATAACTAGTAGACCGCAACACTTGGAGAAGTAACCCTTGCCCTTAAAACGTATGTCCAGACCTGTTATTTAACAATGAGGAAAATGAAGTTTAGAGAAGTTAATTTACCCAAGGTCACAAAATTATTTACTAATAGAAACGTAATTTAAGACCAGGAAATCTGGCTTTAATGAACTCTGAACCAGTCTGTTGTAGAGTGATATTTATAACCTGAATAGCTGCATCAGGATTGTTTTTAGTGTACACTCAATAAACTTGGAGTGAATGTGCAAATGAACAATCATTGTGTCCAAATTCCTACCCATAATGTATAGGCCTGGGGATGTGTTACTCTATTCTTTTAAGTTAGATGTCTTATCGTCCATTAGATTTATCTAAATCTCTCTTTTAGTATAGTCTTATGTGGTGGATATTAATAATAATGATATGTTATTGCTCTAAGATCACAGAGAAGAAAGAAAACAAATTAGGATTGAAATACAGCAATTAATGTAAAAATGTCTATCCTTATGATAGAAATTTCCTCATTTCTATCAGAGGGAGCAGTGGTCATTGTCTTCTCAAAGGATTGTGCTGAACTGCTGAGCCTGTGGTTCCAGAAGGCCAGGAAGATGTGGTAGGGTGTTGTCTTTGAAAACTCTGGCAAGAGGGTGGGGACAATTATGGACAGTAAACACTGGAAATGATAGGGATGGAATCTGTGCGTGGTGGGTGGCTCACTTGCTGCCTGAAATTGGCACCTGAAGCATCTTTGGCATGTGGACCAGGAATTGCCAACCACTGACCTGTCAGATTGTTGTTTACTGTTTGCTGCAAGGATAGAATATCATTGTTAAACATGGGTTATTGAGACAGAAACAAAAGGAGAGTTGGAATGCCGTCCCACTGGGTGAAAACATGACTGTTTCCAACCAGCAGGGAAGTATCTTGTACTCCTGGCCTTCTTGACCAACATTGAATAGCATTGGTTCATTTTAATATTTTTTTTTTAACTTGTGTTTCCTTTTTTCTTTGCTTTTCATTTTTGAAGTCCTGTTGGACCAAAAAAAGATTAATCCTTGAGCACAGTGTGTTTTCATCCCAGTTCCCCCACTGTGTGACCATACAGAAGTTGCTTAACTTCTTTGGTCTTCAGTTTCCTCATCTATAAAATGAAAAGTTGATCATCTTTAAGGTTTTTTTTCTTATTTTCTAATTATTTCTCTCTCTGTTAATTTCCTCACATTTCATTGTTATTTGGATTTTCACTTTTTCAAAGGACTATAAGAGTAAGTTTTAAGCAAGGAAAATGGACTTTTAAAGATAATTGAATATCTTGGGCCTTTAACATAGTAGGAACTCAAGAGTAACTGCTGAATTAATACGTAAGTTGAATACTTTAGTACTCTAGGAAATGGGGATTGCAAAAGGCTAGCTGAAACATAAGGTGAAATACCCACTCTAAGATAAAGGAGTTTTATTATTCTTCTTGGATCTTATAAAAAGTAACTTACACTAGGAAAGAAAGATTCTAGCACCTGGAATAAAATTTAAATGTCTAATTCTGGGCCTCTATTGTCCACATTGTAATAATAATTTTAATAACTGGTATTTATTGAACCTTTATTAAGTGTCAGGCATTGTGCGACATACCCACATTATCTTGTCTAAATTTTAATGAAAATTATGTTAGTATAGTATTTTTATTACAGTCATTTAAAAAAAAAAAAAGAAGGAATGAAAGAAAGAAAACAAAGCCACAGAAATGGTAAGAACCTCCTGTGGTTAACAAGCAAGTGTGTGACACAACCTGGCCTCTAATCCAGGTTGACCTGATTCCAAACTCCACACCCATAGCCGTTACGCACACTACAGTCCATTTGTCTGTAGTGAAGTAAGACCCAAGAAAATTAACCCAGATACTCTGAAAATCATTGTGACAAAAAGATAAAATGTAGCCAATAGAGTTTGATAAATAGACAGAATCTATCATCTATATCATCTATCTAATGAACAAAATAGTACCATAGAAACCATTTTTTATTGACAAAAATTACGTAGATCTAAGTAGAGACAAATAAACTATGCACACTAAAACAAGTGAAAACCACTGAAGAATATGATGAGATATACAGCTGTCAAGTAATTAGAGAAATGTATTTTAAAGCATGAGATACCAGTTTTTTCCCCAGATGGACAAAAATAAAAAGATGGATACTTTCTAGTGTTGCTGAGCATGTAGAAAATGGGTATTTCCCCATAGTCTTGGTGGAAATATAAATTAATTTGGTGGTAATTTGGGAATATATCTTCAAAAATTAAAATTCACATACTGATGCAGTAATTCTAATTGTAGGAACTAGCCTACAGATATAATCACATACCCATAGGCAAAATATATACATATAAATGTATTTTAAATTAAAGTCTTATTTGTAATAGCAATATGTCATAAATAACCCATATTCCTTCAATGGTGGGATTGTTAAATCTAACATTGCAAGTCTGTAATATGGAATATTATGTAACTATTAAAATAATCAAGTTTTATCTTTATAATGTCCAGGGAAAATTATCATAAAATAAGTGAGAAAAAGAAATCATATTGATATAGTACTTTTTTATTCATGTAGAGAAAAACCTACTTATACATGGGCATGGGGGGCATATATTAAAGCATAGAAAAATGTACAAAATAATAAGTATTGCAATTATAAAAGGAAAAGAAAAAGTTCATTCAGGTTACTTTATTCTGATCTCGTCTTGATCTTCTGACTCTCAAATGTATATCAGCACAAATTTGCTCATATAGTATAGTTAAACCCAGGGCAAAAAAGCAATGATTTATGTCATCTAGGATTTTGTTAGAGTCTTTTAAGTTGTAACAAGATAAAAATTTATTTTCTTGTTCAGATGGCATTCCTGACCTGCTGGCAGCTAGCCATCAATTGTGATTCAGGGACCCAGTGTCCTTACACCTTGTGGATCTAACATCATCCCAATGTGGTTCCCAAGATTGTCATGTGTGTAAAAAGGAGAAAAAGAATGGAGGCTTTTGTGGACCTAGCCTAAAATTGGATGGCACTTCTGCTCACATTTCATTGGCTGAGGTTAGTCATGTGGTCATACAAAAAAATACACAAAGTCTGGGAAATGTGGTTTCTGTGTGTACCCAGGAATAAGAGAAAACGGTTTGAGCAAACCTCTAGTAGAACCTACCACAAGTAATCAGAGGCTCTGAAGTTTCTAGTTCTCTGGCACATCTGGACAACGTTGAAACCCTGGAGAAGTGGTAGTATGAACAGGTGGAATACAGAAACTTGATCTCCCTCCCCAGAGCTCCATCAGCAGCACTCCCATGTAAACATACAACAGATTTTTGTTCAAGTTTATGTGAAGTACAACCCAAATAAAGTTTCAAGACAAATCCCTTAGTCCCCACTATAGTAGAGATATTCTGAATTGACACTGCTCCCCATATCACTTCCTGAGGGACCCAGCCAGTGTCAGCCCTGAATCATCAAATCTCTAGACAGTAGGGAATTCTGTAGACCTGGGGTTGGGAATGCCATGGTCAGTGGTATCCTTGTTTTGCTTACTCATGTATAAAATGGTGGTGTGATACCACCCATACTATCTGTTCCAAGAGGATTTCATGAGCTTCAAAAAAGGTAACACACACGTCAACAGGTTTTAAGTTGAAATGAAGTACTAAACATGATTTGTAATCCCATAGCATAGAGATTCATCCAGTCTCTCACATTTCCTTTTTTTGCCCCTACTTTCCCTGTGTTTTATTTACCTATCCCCTTGTAAAAAAGACAGAGAACTTGAAATATGTTCTCTTTAACTAAATCTCACAACAGTTCAGTTCTAGGGAAGATATCAGGGGAGAACCAAAAGAGAGTGTCTGAACAAATGGTGTAACTGAGAAAAACAGTTAGACTTAGGGTAATGAAATTAGACAGGTATGTGATACTTTATCCCTAAAAGGTTGTGATAAGAGATTAGACAGCTGATACTTTATGACGGTGGGGAGAAGGAAAAGGCTGCATTTCCAGCTATCCAAAATGATATCCCTGTGGTATTTGCATTGAACTGGAAGATCAGAAAGGCAGTAATGACTCAAGTTGGTAAAAAAAAATCAGAACTAAGAGATTGAATTTGCTGGTGTGCAGAAGACATCCAGCACTCCCTGCCTGGGTTCTTCGATCTTTCTCCATCAGATAGAGCAGCACGATTGTTAGTGCCTGTGCAGTGGTAATCTATCTGTGGGCTAGAACGATGCTACCAATAGAGTACTACAACCTTTGGTAAAGCCGTACTATTCAGGATGATTTTAGAGGCACCCTAGGCTTACAATGATGTCTCCCTCTTTCCTGTCTTCTGATACTCAGAATTTCTTTAGCAAGACAATCTTTTGCTTCACAATCAAAGATAAACTTAGCATGCAGATACACGTATTTGTGCTAGGTTTGGAATAGCAGGGATGAGGGGAGCTGTTTTAAAGTGTTAAGAGCCCTAGATGCCTAAAGAAGGTGGGTAATAAGGGAGACTGAGACTTCCCCTGCCATTTCACCTGTTTGCATCCCTACCTCTTCTGAACCCTGTGGCCACCCCAGGTTTTTAGCTACCATTGAGGTCTCTGACACCCTCCAAGAGACTTAGGAAAATGGCAAAAACAAAGCAAATATACACTAAGTATGTCCTCCAATAGGGGCTGATTAAGTAAAGAGCAGTATTTCCATGCAATACAATGTCATGCAATTATCAACAAACAAAAACAATATGGGCATTCTCCATTTCTTATATAGAAAAATTTCCAGGATACACTGAGAAAATCAAATGTGCTAGAAAGAGGGTGGATAATCTATACATGTATGTGCTTATATGTACATAAAAGAATTCTGGAGGGATACACAGGATCTGGCAGAAGTAATGCCCTTTTTATGAGCCATAATCTATAGCAAATTTTTTATTATAAAATCAGAAGCATGTAATTCTGTAACAATACAATATTTTAACTGCTTTTGAAAGGGCGTTATTTCTGCCAGACCCCATATAAGAAAGCAAGGAGAAAGGCTGGAAACAGGGATGATGGTGACAAGGAAAAGAATAAGCAGGTTGGGAGTTTATAAAACTTTGGCCAGCTTCTTTAAGAAAAAGAATGTGAATTTATGGCTACAAACTTAGTAGTCATACTAATGACTGACAGGGAGGGGCCTCTGGGGGGACTCTGAAGCTAAAGTTTTGGTACCATCCTGGTGAATTCGCAGCTGGGAGGAGCAGGGGAGGGAGAACATATGAAAGCTGCTATAAATTTGAGCCATTCTCCATACTCAAAAGCAATGTGTTTGCCAAGGTAACTTTGGAGAAGGGGACATGAGTAGGTGGCCAAGCCTCATAAAACTCTGAGTTCAGATAATCAAATTTATAACAAGAAAATTGCAAAAACTGCAAATTACTAAACTGACATATTATATTTCACCTATCAGATTGGCAAAGATTAAGAAGTTATAAAAACACACAGTTAGTGAGCGCATGGGGTGTCATACATCGCTGCAATTTGGTATAAATGACCTCCACACAGAAAAATTTGCCTATGTCTCCCACAACTACAAACGCACATACCACTCGATCCAGCAATGCTACCTCTAGAAATATATCCCACAGGTAGGCTGGCCCATGTGCAAAGCTCTTTATGTGCTGATATTTTATATAGAACAATCTGCAATCTATACTTTTAAGTGAAAAAAGCAGTTTCAAAATCTATTATGGGCTATCATTGATGTAATACGTTTCCTGTAAGCACAGGATATTTTTGGAAGCATTTCCCATACAACTTGTTATACAGGAGTGTCCAGGAAAGGGAACTGCATAGTTGAGAGACATGTGAAAGAAACAATGCACACGTTTGTACTTTAAAATTCTGAAAAATACTCATGTGTAACTTGTTCAAAATAGGATTTTTGAAAAAGTTGAAACAGATTTTTTAAAGCCTGCCACATTTACACTAACCTTAAACTCTAAGGAACCCTGGGACTGTTCAGAGGGCAGCTCTTTCAGATCCCAAACCTTCACAGGGAGTGCAATGCCACATCTATTGTGGATGCAACCAAACTTAACACAGGTTGAGAAGATTGGGTGTTTTTTCTCCTTCACTGGAAGGCAGAGCATTAAAAATTCCCATTAGTTATTCAATAATTCAATGAATTTATTATTCTAAATGAAATATTTTCCCAGGGATTATTTTTTCAGTGGACCCAATAAAATTTCTAGGAAATGATTCTGTAACTTCCTGGCAACGATGAATTCCTCACTGAGCCCCAGTGTGTTAGCTCCTTAAAAATTAGGGGATCTCCTTTGCCCAACTTCTAGGGAGGAGGCAGAGAGGAAGCACCTTGTGTTTCTTCCTTTGTTTTCCTTTCTTTTCATTGGGGGCTTAGAGTTACTTGCTTGATTCAGAGAAGACAGGATTCCTTCAGACATGGTTAAAATTCAAACCTGAGAACACACGGTCTATCATAAACAAGTGATGGAGAGAATATTAGATCCTGAGTGTGAGTGATTATTCTGAAAATAAGAAAGCTATCACTGATCAAGAGCTGCTAGCTCGGCCATCAGAGGTTTATAATATATGAGGAATCTTTTGTTACTCACAAATTAGGTATTCCAACAATGATTTAGAGGTAAGAATACATTTTAAGATTGATTTTTTAGAAGACAATTATTTTCAGAACAAAAAGGCTCATGATCAAAACCATTTACTTCCACAAGATGGTGCTGTAACTTCTGCCAAACAGGAAACACATTTCTTAGGAAGCAGAAATCCAAAAAATACTTCTGATTGGGGACGAATTCTGCATATGCTTTGGTGAATCTGTCAGAGAAGCACATTGTACAAAAACAGTTATAGTGGAGGTTGGTTTGGGCCAAAAGGGGGTAGGTCGTTCCAGGTAATGATCATTCAACCACCTCCACGCATACCTGAGTTGATGTCTCAAGGCTTCATGCTCACCTTGCAGCCCAATCCTTTTCCAAAATGCTGCTAACCACTGTGAGGTATATGTGTGCCAGGAATGGAACCTGGTACTAAGGAGTGGCACAGAGTATCAATTATCATGAAAATGTGTCTCCCACACCTACCCACACTTTCTAACCAGGGGCAGCTCAAGACTTCAGTAAGGCATTTCTTACTTCTCTGGTCCACATTTAATTATACTTTCCTTGAATTTCCCTGGCATGATTAGTTTTACCTCTCTTGGCCTTATCAGAGGTTGTTTTACAATATTATTTCACCATTTCCATCTAAATTTTCTAAGTTCTTTTGGGAAAGAGTTCATGTCATCTTTGTCCCTGTATTGTATCTCATAACAGAGAGCATCCTACCTTGAATTTATGCATAGTAATAATATCACAAATTCAGACAGTCTAAAACTAATGCTTAATAACCTTAGTTGGTAGCTAGAGTAATTGGGAGGATGCTAACTCAAGTTGGCCACTACCTAGGAGCTAGGAAATGTGATCTTTTAGGTCACAACCTGTCTAGAGCTGTTTGATCATCTCTAAAGGGGTAGAATTGAACTGTCATCCTAACTCTGCTTTTCTTTTTAATGTTTGATTCTATGATTTTAATGTCTTTATTAGTGTGTCTTGAGGGAGCCATGGAGGCAGGAATACTTGTATTGAAGTGAATGGCAACTCCCTCTTTCTTTATCCTTATTCTTGTCTCCATTTTTGTCTTCCATTCTTTGGCAGTCAAAACTGTGACATAGTAATACATGGCTGGTCATTCCCTCTCTCTTTTGTCACCACAATTTTTCTATTCCCACAGGGAAGTACGGGCTGGTAAGTGGAAGCCTAGGGCACAGTGACAACAGGGTACTCTGGGTCCCCTGTTAATAGTATGACAGGAAACCGTATGTACAGCTATAGGGGTCTTGGCTGCAATCAGAATAAGAATGGATAATACGGATAAAAATGGGAGAGGGATAGTTGTACCAAAGGACAATCACTGGGAACTTTGATAGCTGGAACAGGACAATTCCAGAAATAGACATCAGCACTTGAGATTAGGGATAAGGCCAATGACTTTCTGTTGGCAAAAGTGAAAGTGCTTGATTAATAAAGGCAGAAGTCCAATAATTTCTGTGTTCATAATAATCAACATTGTTATTAGTTTTCACCTTTTATTATATCCATTAGAAGGAGAGGCAATACATAAAAAACACTCATTCTTTCAATAATAGGAGATTTTAATCTAAAAAATACAAAAAGAAAAGATATAATGCATGTTTTTAGGTTCTCCTAAATAGGAGAAAAAAAACATATGTAGAAAAATAGTATAAGAAATGCTTGTCTTGATCCTCTCTCTTCCTACCAGTGTAAGATATGATATAAACATTTATGAATATATTAGTAGGTATCTGTGTGTATTTCTCATCTTATACCAAAAGAATATAATATGACTCATAAACATATATACACACAAGAGATAAAATTAAAGATGGATGAAAGAAGAAAATAGGACACAGGAAAATAAAAACAGAAAAAAATGAGTTCATAAAGAAAAATGACTAGGTCTTTAAAATTCATTCTGTTTGGAAAAAGTGAAAAACATGAGTGATAGCCCAACAGCATTTATGTAAGTTAAAAATGCATGTACACAAACAATACAGAATTTTTATTATTAAAAAAATAAATAAATAAGCAAAACACAGGAGGAAACTTGAATAAACCAAAGGAACCAAAGATAAAGTGTGTGGCATGAAATAAAGATTGTAATTCAACATTCTGTAGCTGCCTTCCCCAAGTAAAAATTGAACAGGTAAATTATAATAAACCCAGGAAGTGCCATTATGGATATTAGCTCTAACTAGTGTGGAAGTTCGGAAGAGAGATCAAGGCAAGGCTCCACCAAGGAAGTTACCTGAATGTTGAATCTTGAAGGATGTGTGCAAATTTGTAGAAAGTAGGTAAAGAAAAAGTGTAGGTGGAGGGCAAAGTAAACGTAGAGGTTACTAAGTCCAATCAAAAGGCAAGAAAGGACAGAATCCAGATAATTTGCTATACTCTTGAACAATTTATTTTTTTGAGATGCAGATCTGACCCTGTCACTTCCCTGCTTTAAATCCTTTAGTGTCTTCCCTAGGCATCAAGATAAAGACCAAAATCCTAGGCCCACATGATCCCTGGTCTATACTCATTATCATCTGTTTACATCATCTGCCTATGCCCTGTCCTCTAGATCTGAAACACTCCAGCTTTCTTTCAGCCCTGGAATGAATCAATGACTATCCTGTTTCAGTGTTTTCAAATGTTTTTCCTCCTCCTGGAACCTTCTAAAAGAGTGATTTCTCTAACTTCTCCACATGAGGTCATTCTCTTAGATAACATACAGTTTTTAGCACTCATTAAAATTATAAGAACATGATTATCAAGTCATCATTTGTTTAATGTCTATGTGCTGGCATAACATACACTTACTGACATCAAGAGCCATGTGCACCATTGTATCCTTAGCTACTCATTCATTGCCTTGTACATAATGGAAACACAATAAACATATTTTGACTAATTAAGTGAAGTAAATAATTGAATAAGAGTGCCCTGGTAGAGTTGAAAGGAGGTGATTCTGCTTTCAGACAGGTTACCTGAAACTGTAAAAATCCATATAAAAATTGAGGTTCGGCAAGGAATCATGAGCCCCATTCTCCCAATTAGGGGTCCACTTGGTAGACCCTTTTAGGGAACTGGATGAAAATATTATAACTTTTCATTATATTTATTTTTTTCATTATATTTATTTTTATCACTTATTATTTTAAATGTTTTTACATAGTATAAAGAAGTACATTTATATAGTTTATAAATAAACAAAACACGTATTTATTGGATATGCCTGATGAAAACTCTTCTATTGATAAAAGATGTTTAAAAATTAGTGCTGTAGATCAGAGGGTCTCCACTATCATTAATGCTGCAAATCAGCATGGAGCTATTTCCCCATAGTTCTGCTTGACCCCACACCTACAGCATTAAAACTCCACTGGTTTGGGACAAAGACAAATTCATAAATCATCAGGTGATTATGATGGAAGTCTCTGGTAAAGAACCACTGCTTTTATATCAGGGTTCCCAAATCTGGCTTCTTATCATTAATAAACAACAGCAAATGCAAAAATCTTTCCTTGAGATTTTACTGATTCGTCAGGTGTGGGACTATAATAGAGCCAGAATTCCCCTAAATGAACTTCACCAGTTTTAGTCTCTTGGAGAATGGGGATCATGTCCCTCTCCAGCCTCATCCTTATCTTCTAGAAATTTTGGGTGGGAAAACATCTGAAATATCCCCAAACCAAACACTCAGAAAAAAAAAAGGCAAGGCAATCTGAGGATCGCTTCCTATAAAGCAGGATGGGACCCCATGGCCTCTTTCTGACTGCCAGCACTCTACCACAGCTGTAACTACTGTGTGGGAAGACGTGGTCATTTTCAGACATTATTTATCAGACAAGCTGGAGATGCTCAAATGGATAAGATGCGGAGGCATAAAAATTTTTCATATATATATATATATATATATATATATATATATATATATATACACACACACACACACACACACACACACACACCCAAGTTTAAAATATACCTTTAGAAGAAATTTCCAGAACTATGAGCCTCCTGAGACCCAGGGAGAGTGTGGTTAGGCAGCCAGATCAGGAAAGGGCTTGTAGGCCATGCATGTTACTGAGTTTGGACTTCATAGTTCCAGAGATGAGGCTCCTCTAAATAACTTTTTCCTCTTCTACTGAGGTATAATTGAGAAATTAAAATTGTATATAAGGTGTACAACTTGATGTTTTGATATACCTTCTGAAATGATCACCACAATTAAGCTAATTAACATATCTATCACCTAACAGTTACCATTTATTTTCTTTTCCTTCTCTGCCATATCTTTACCACACCTCATGTTAATTAGACCCATATGATTTTCTTGTCCCTGAACAGAATGTGTTCAGGCTGCTATTTTTGCATATGCCATTTCTTCTGTTGGTATGCCTTCTTTCTATCTTCCTCTCCACCAGGCAACAGAGTACTTTCCTTAAGACAAATCAGCTCAAACATCACTTTATCCTTCAAGCCTTCTCTTATTCCCCAAGCAGTGCTCTTTCCTTTATGTTACCATTACACTTCATATAGATCTCAACATAAATCTTATCACACTCTGCTATTATTTGAGACTTGTGTCTCTCCTAGATTAGATTGAGTGCTCCTTAAGGGCAGAGGTTTGGTTTTTGTATATGATTTTTAAAAATGTATATTGAGAAAAATTGAATGAAGCAATTAATATTTATACCTTGAACAGCAACAAAATGTAGGCTAGTGCCAATGTTTAAAGGTTGAGTAAAGAAGTAAGGGGAAACCAAGGATGAGAAGAGAAAAATATGTTCATCAGAATGCTACTGAATAGCGAAGACCCACAGCAGCCGAGTTAGGATGGACTTAAGAAAAATGGAGAGGCCATGGTTAGTACAGTTAAGAGAAGAACTGAATTTAAAATCAGTTCAAGAAGTTCAAAGGTGGGACATGGAATCAGACAAAAAGCAGAGTCAGACAAGCAAAAGCAGTTTTCAAAGGACTAGCACTGGATCTGCTGAGAGTCAAAGTTAACCAAATGGGACCACACAACCAATAATATGGGATGGTGTCACCAAGAGGATGTCTTCTAATCAGAGCAGTGACAGCCTCAGGGATAACACTGATGAGTTCCTGCTTTTAAAAAGATCACTGTAATTCCTTTATCAAAATATGGGGATAGGATGAGAGGCCTGATTAAGAAGCCCAGGTACCAAGAGCTAGCATCAAGAAATGGAAAAAAGGAAAGAGAGAGAGAGAGAGAGAGAGAGAGAGAACCATACAAAGTGAGGAGAAGAGGAGCCCAACGGAAGAGCTAGTTTGGTTCTGATATCCACACACCCTGCAGACAAGGATGCTCTATAGGAAGAGCCAACTCCCTAAGTGATAAGTTTTAACTTCCCTACATCTCACTACTACTTGAAAAGTCACTCAAGCCTTGTGTGCTTAACTCTCTGGACAAGAGCCCAGAGGTCACTGGATCAAGGGTGATGACTTAAAAAAACAAAAGTGCTGATAGGTCAGAGCTGGCAGAACAAGAGGAGGTCAAGACTAGCTGTAATCAAGGAGAATCAAGTGGAGCTGGAGTGGGGCAGGTACAGCTAGGCTGGTGTGGGAGGCAGTTCCAGCACCTCTGACCACATTACCCACTCCCAGTAGGCAGTATGGAGCATGGTAGACATCAGCAACCTCTGCCCAGGGATCAGGAGTTTACTAACTTTTCTCACCCATACACTGGACTGAGTTTGCTCTCCCAGCCTAGAAACAGAGACAGCTATAACTTAAACATTTTTTATTACTTTATTTTTTAAAAGTTTTAAAGTACAGTTTATATACAATATTATATTCAAGTGTGCAATTTAGTGATTTAATGTTTTTATACTTTACAATGTGATCACCCCACTAATTCTAGTAATTATCTGTCACTGTACAAATTTATCTCAATATCATTGATTGTATACTCTTCACCTTTATAATCCATCCCCCATCCCCTTCCCTCTAGCAACCTCTAGTGCTTTGGTCTCTGTTTCTATGAGTGTGCTTTTGTTTTGTCTTGTTTTTTCATTTGTTTTGTTTCTTCCTTTTTTTAGATTCCACATATAAGTGAAACCACATGGTATTTGTCTTTCTCTGTCTGACTTATTTCACTTAGTGTTATGCCCTCAAGTTCCTTCTACATTTTTGCAAATGGCAAGATTTCACTCATGTTTATTGCAGGTTAATATTCCATTATACACACCACACACACACACATGCACACACACACATACATATATATATCACATCTTCTTTATCCATTCATCTATCAATGGACACCTAGGTTCCTTCCATATCTTGGCTTTTGGCTTTTATAAATAATGCTGCAATAAACTTTTTTACTTAGTGCAATTCCCACTCTTATCTCTTCACTGAGCTTATGACACATGTTAGTCCTGCTGTCACCTACTTGAATTCCTAGTCCTGATTTTTCCTGGGTGCTTTCCACATCTACATGGCAGCTCAGAATAGACTGAAGGCTGGTGAACTGTTTAGGGCTTAATCCCTCGGAGTAGTATGGCAGAAGTAGCACATTCTTTGAACACAGAAATGCATTGGGACTTTATTGGAGAAGACACTATTCTGCTCTAATTACTTTCTATCCTAAAGCCCCCTTCAGAAAGCTGGTAGGCATGGTCAACCAAAACAGTGCAGCAGCCAATGAGCATAGCAATCTGGAAATAGACTAATCCACTAGCTGTTAGGCTTATAGATCATGGCATTTTCAAGAACAAAATAGCTAAAGAGGCCAGAAGATTCTACTTGACTTATATTAATATTATCTTTGGATCCCATGGAGTAATAATGAATGGGGTTGGGGGTGGTCTGACTAAAATGTGCATACCAGGAATCTCTGTGGCCTAGGTGAGGGGGTTCTTAGTGTATGCACGTGGGAGCAGATGCACCACAGAACATTATAGCATTGTTTGAAGTCTGTGGGAAAGCATAAAGCTAGACACTCAGGTTTATACTCAGAGACCAAGAGAACTCAAGCATCCCCTAAAAGAATCAGGAAAAAAATATAGGCATGAAAAACACACAGGCCTGAGACAAAGGCTTAGATACTTCAACACAAACACACACACAGAGGTCCTGGGAAGAATACAGAAGGAAAACACACCCTGAGATATATAATTATCCTAAAATGAACTCAGATAACACATAGAGGAAGGAAAGACCCGGGCATGCTGTTTTGGAAATGTTCATTCCTAGGCCCTAAGAGATGGCTTTCTGGGAGAGGGAGGGAGAGAGAGACAGAGGGAGAAGAGAGGGTGAGGGAGAGGGGGAGATTGTGGAGGGAGAGGAGGAGAAGGGGAGAGGGGAGAGAGCTAGCAAGAACGTGCAGCCAGTCAGCAGGCTACATACACCCTTTCTCACACAGGTAAAGACAAGACAAGGAGACATTAAGGAAGAGAAGTTAACACTGAGGCCTGAAGATAAGATGCATATATACAAACATAGAAATACAGACACTTAGAGACACAGATAATCCAAAAGTTAATCACCAACAGAAGGCAGAAGCTCAGCGTGGTGCAGTCAGGCCCAGGTGAAGACCTAAAGAAATACAGTGGTGAGAAAACACCCAGGGAGACTTCAGAGACACACAAAAACACAGGAGAGGCCCTACTCTTTCCCTTCTTTGTCCCATTTCCTCTGGTCACTCCTACCGGCCCTGTCTCCGGACACTTCTCCGGCCCCCTGCCGCTGCCTGCCCTCTGCGCCCAGGTTACTCTCCCAGCGGGGCCGCCACTTCCCTGCTCTGACGCCAGAGCTTCTTTCACACCAATGGGGCTGCGGCGGGACAGACCGTGCCCCTCCCCCAGGAAGGTGTGTCCCTGGTTTCCTCACCTGAAACTTCCTAGGAGAACCAGATCCCTCCCTCCCGTCCGGGCGGGGAGGGGCGGGCGCGGGTGGGGCGGCTAGGGCTGCCCAGGCCTGCACTGGGGACGGGGCCGGCCGGCGCCTGGGACTCGGAGGGGACTCTTGGGTGGAGACAGCATGTGACACTGCGCAGGTAGGTGCCCTTCTCCCTCGCAGTTCCTGGCTCGGGGCAGGCGACTGCAGAGACCCGGTGGAGGTAAGGGAGGGACAGGAAGGACAAGGAAACTAGGCCTTTACCCTGGGACCAGCCCTAGCCGAGTCCCGGGGCGCAGGCTCCGGAAATGGGGGGCTGGGCCTAGGCAGGGTTGGGGTGTGTGACTAAGTATCCTGGTCAGGAAGAGGAGGGAAGCTAGAGGAAAAGCTCTGCTTGAAAGATTTGCTTCCGGCCTGGTCCCGCCTTGGAAATAGTCACCCTGCCCCCAGATGTTCCCCAGGCCAATCATAGAGCTCTTCAAAGTCTAGGTCCTGGGGAAGACTAACCCCGATAGTAAGGAATAGCTGAAATTCCCTCTGTGGACTCGTTCCCTATTTAATAGAGATGTCTTACTGTCTGCTTTTTCTTAACTAGGCCTAGGCCTTCTTTCACTTACCTTCCTATGGATTTGCACACTGTTGTATGTTTAAGTCCATACTTCTCCCCTGCTAGTCAAGGAGCTTTAGGTAAAAATTACTTCTGCTTGCCCCCCCTTATCCGGGGAGTACTTCCAAAGCGTCATGTCAATCACAATACTGCATTGCGAACTTAGGAAGGTGGAGAAGGGAGCTATTTAGAATTAGGGGTGGGAGTGGGGGTGGGGCTCTAGTTCTGAGCATCATTTATAATTGCCTTGTAGCAAGACTGTCTGTTTTAGGAGAGGTAATCCTGATGCCACTTGATTTTCAGATCTCAGTCCCTTCTCCCCTTCCTGGATCTATGATTCCCAAGACAGATTTGTGCTCCTGTCTGCCTAGAAGTGAACTCTGGCCAGGACTGTTGTCAGATTGAGCTGGGAGGGTGTGTTAAACAGACAAGGGAGAGAAGGTAGCTTTCATTTCTAGCTTCTTCCTTCTTTTGCTCCCCCATGGCATTCTAAGGTTCTGCATCCTTGGCCTACTCCAGAAATCCCAGCTGTTAGCTAAATAGCTCCTGATGTGGCCTCTTTCTCTGACTTCCTGTTTTATGTATACCTGGGGTGTGAAGAAGCTCCTTGCCTAGATCCTCGCAGAATGGGGATCAAGAGCAGTGTATGTCATTATCTTGGTGGGAAAGAGAGAGGCGTCAGGAGGTATGTAAATAATCCTTCTTATCAAAAGAATGCAGTGATTCTAAACACAACCAAGATTCTTCATGTAATAGGGGTCTCTAGAGTATATGGCTGCCCACAGTGTGGTCTTTCTGACTTTGTCTGTGGCCACAACAAGCACAGTGTGTCTGTGGGATAGACAAGATGATGTCATTTTTGGTGTCTGGAGTGGTCAGTCACTCTGTGGTGTGGCTGGAATGGGTCACTCACAGGATCATGGGTTGAACTAAAGCAGGGTTACTTGAGTGTCAGTGGTGTAGACCCACACAGGTGGCTTACAGCACCAGGCATAGACAGGGGAAAGTCACTCATGTCTGGAGTGAACAGGAGCAGGCCATTTATAGTGGGCAAGAACAAAGTCACCCTCAGGCTCTATGCTAAGGTCACAAACAGGTTACTCACACTCACTTTGTCTGTGTGGATGACAGCAAGGCCACAATGGGCTTGTGGAGTATATGTCAGCATTGCCAGTGGGGATATTCTGTGTAAGCCCATCTGATCTACAGGGCAATGAATGATTTGGTATGTTTAGACATTAGGGAATAGATATAAAATGTTCATTACAGTTTTCACTGAGATGGTGGGGCTTTCTTAAAGTGGATAGAATACAGGTCTTCACAGTTAGTGGTCCAGATTGCTACTCTTAACTTTTATATCTTTGTAGCATGGCGGGGGGCAATAATGTTGAATAGTGAATAAAGGCATACATCTATGTGGTAGTCTTATTTTCTAAATCAAAATGAGAACCTGTCTTTTGATTTAGGGGCTATTTTTCTAAGATAAACTGCAGTATAGACGACATAGTATAAATGCAGAAATATTGTAATCTCACTGGCGTTACAGTGATTTGTGGTATAAATCAGAATGTTTAAAACTGACACTACTAAAAAATCCAGGAAGCATGGTTCTCAAAATTTATGGCAGTCGACATGGTTTCAAAGAAGAAGCAGTGTGATGGAGGTGGAGGTTGGTTGTAGGAGGGGATATCTTTGAAATACAGTTTTATGTCTGAAGACTAGAAATGGACAAGAGCTAAGGTGTTAGGGGGCTCCCAGGGATGTACTGAGCTCTGTCACACACTGTGTTAATGGGGTGACTTGGAGCTCTGTCTTGAAAGAAGTCCGATGTGGATGGGGTCAGTGGATACAAAATGTCTCTGGCCTGGATGACACCAGGCTCTGTCTTTGCATGTTTTAACTTAGTGGTTGTTCACTCCCAGTGGAAAAGGAGATAAGAGAGAGCGCCAACATAATGGGAATTGCAAAAAAGCCTCTCTCCTATGGCTTTATGGGGGTACAACCATGTTTTACAGGTTTTTGTTAGTTTTGTCACATTCTAAGTTTGTAGTACCTGATTGTAATAAGATCACTAAGATAAGATTACGTACAGGGAAATGGTGGCTGAGCCATTGACCACTAATATTTTCAAATGGATAAAGACAGTGTTAGAAATAGTGTCAATGGAGGAGTTACAGGAGGCAGATATGCGTTATGTCACTAGAATGGAACTGAAGATATCCATGTAGCACATGTGCAAATGTGTGTGTATGTGTGTATACATGACCTAAGTAGAGCAGAAACACACGTATATATTTAGAGACTGCTTGTTTTGATGATATGATGGTATGTATGCGTATAGGGCCAGGACAAAACAGATGTGGGTGAGGGGAGACTATAGATTTAGTTACACAGTTACCTTAGACAAAGAGGAGCCAAGTTTCAAAAAATGTTTACAGTGAGCAAGTATATTATTTAACGTGTAGTTGAGAGGATAGGGTCACATCATAATATCATCTGTAGTGGTTATAGTATTACGTACATAGGGCTAGATACAAGAACAAATTGTGCAGTGTGTCAATTAACTGGAAAAGGACATAAAAGTCCTTCTAAGCAAGTATGCTTATGTTAGATATGGCTCTTTGCCCCATATAGATAGTATCTGGGTCTGTGAGGTGGCCAGGAATTTGTCACATACTACATCTGCAGGGTGGCTAGGGACCTGCCTGTTTGGTTATATCAGGTGCTACTGTATAGAAACTGAAAGGGTGGTGCATTGTGTGTGTGTGTGTGTGTGTGTGTGTGTGCACGCACGCGCGCACTCAAGCCTGTGTGCATGTGCAGTATCTCCAATTCAACAGGACAGTAGGCATTTTGGGTGGACTTCTTCTTTAAGCGTAGACAAGATAAGAAAGATGCACGTCCAGTGCAATTGAGGGTTCCATAGCCCACCCCACCGCACCCCTGGGGTGTTCTCTAGGCTTCTGACCTGCCAGCTTACTGACAGCTGGACTTCTAGTTGCTTAAGTTGACGTAAGTCAGGAGACCTTGGTTTGAGTTTACCTGTACCATTTGCTTAGGAAACATCAGTTGCCTCATCAGCAAATTAAGCAGTTTTCTGTGTCTCTAAAGGTCCTTCCAGCTCCTAAGTCCTTTATTTCTTTCTTACACTTTCTCTCTGTCATCGACAATAATTATACTCCTTAACATTTTTATGACCCTTAAATTTAACAATGCACTTTTAAATGTTATGTCATCTCATCTTCATTAGAATTCCTTGCAAAGAAAATATTTTATCCCCTTTATAAAGATAAGAAAATGTATGTTCAAATAAATTGAATGATTTTTATAATTGTCTTAAATTAACAAGCTACAAAAAAGGCAGAACTAGAAATTGAACAACACTTTTAACTTTGCATTCTTCCTTCTTTCATTCATTCATGCAATAAATCTTTGTTGATGGCCAACTAAACTTCAGCCAGAGGAGACTGAGCATTTAACATGGCCGAGTTTGTGTCCTCATGAAGCTCATGGTCTACCCCAGCAAATAGACATTGAGTATATAATTACTACTGTAGTGAGTGTGAGAGAGTAAAGGGTTGTCTGGGGACACAGCAGAAGAGCATTCCAGGCGGAAGGGCAGCACATGTGAAGGCCCACAGGAGAGAGAGAGGGAGCTGAGCTAAAGGGACTGAAAGCCAGTAGGCTGAGGGTAGTATTAGTAAATGATGGGGCTGCTGGAGAGGCAGTCAGAGGCCAGGTGGTGGAGGGTGTATACCTCATGCTGAGTATTTGGGTTGCATCCCAATGGCAGCCAGAAGCTACTGAAGAATTTAAACTAGAAGTGGGGCTTTTAGGGATCACTCGGGGGCTTCATAGAGACTGCCTTGGAAACCGTGCAAGAAGAGACTTGTGGATGCCTGTGGCCAGGCTGTACCCAGGTGCAGTGGCCTGGATGAGAGAGGACAGCAGGCTGCACCAGGGTCTAGAGATGGGGGAAGGAGAGATATTGAAGAACTGGGGTCACTAAGATTAGATTAGATATAGCGAATGTGGTCCAGGAGGGAAACAAGAATTTTATTCTGTAATTAAAAAGTATTGATTGAGCACTTGGTACGGGCCAGATACTGAGTTATTAATACATACAGACACTTAAACAAGACAGATATAGTTCTTGGTCTGGTAAAGCTCACCATCTATTGTTTGAGATAGATGATAAATCAAAATATGCATATAATTATATAATTAAAATTAAGTAAATGCTACAGAGGAGAAGGAACGTGAACTACCATTGATAAGTGCTAGAAAGAGGGGTACAGTAACCTAGTTAGAGGGTTAGGGAAAGTAAAAGGGGTTAAACTAGGAGCATGTAGTCTCACAAATCACAAGAAAGTGTGTTTTTCTAATGTCATAGTGAAATACTGACAAGAACCACCAAGGTACGCATCCTTACAGTCCCCTTTGGAGTTAACAACTTGATGATTGTAGGAGAGGTGAGCAGAGGGGTTGCTGTTGAAGTTTGGTAAGAGGTAGGTGAGATATGAGGATATGACAACAGGGATGAACAAGCCCTTCGACACGATGGAATCACCCTGGGGTGATTCTAACAGAAAGTGTGACAGAGAGATCATCCTTTGCATAAGGTCCCTGCGACGGCAGGCCAGAGGAGATGGAGCTCAGAGAGCAAAGATGGAGAGAACAGAATGCAGGTTGCTCTGAAACACAAGCAACTCCTTTCTGAGGTGCTTGTACTTTGAGTACTCTGCAAAGTAGGAGATGAGGTATTCTGTCAGAAGTGAGAGAAGAGGTGGGAAGTACTGAGAACCGTTCACAAGGTTGTTGGAGAGAAGGGGAGAGTGAAATAACCAGGTAACAGTTTTATGGACCTACTTGAAACAGGTAACCACTGTGTCTACAGAGGTTCTAATCTAATAAGTTATTCTCCTTTACAACTGCTGCCTGGGTAATTGAACATAAAATCGTTAATTAGTTACAAGGGTCTGCTGGACACTGTGGACAATAAGATGAGTGCAGTCCAGACCCTGTGTGGAGGCAACGACACTGTATAGTACCTCAGACAGGGGCTGTAGTGGCCGGACTTACTATAATCCTCTGTCAGCACTTTAGGGGGGCATTCCCCTACAGACACTGCTTCCCTGGCTGTTAGATCTGGGGTGTGTCGCTCACAGTGCCTGCGAATTATATGGGCCTGAGTCACTCTTGGTATCCAGAGACTAGACAGAGAGGGACAATATGACATAATACCATCTAGAGAATAATGACCACTGGGAGCATGTGGGACTCTGACAATGAGTCTCCCATTTAATCACTTATTACCTGTCTCCCCCTCAAGACTGCAGCCTTCATGAAGATGTGGTCTGTCTCCTTCACTACTGAATGCCCCACCCTTATAAGCGCCACTTAGTTAATATTTATTAAATGAATTAACAAATGACAAGTGTTACAGAGGCTATTGTTTTTTTTTTTGTTGAGTACCTTTTGTCTCAGAGACTGACTATAAAAGAAGTGTCCCACTCGTTCTTCATGGTCTGCCTGTCTTATAGGTAAAATCAGAAGAGGTGATAGGATCTTTGTCTTTTATTCCTTCTCAGGATTCAACCCCGATGGATGCTGAGGAGTCCCAGCATGGACTGACGACTGCCATTCCTGCCATAGCGGACTTTGGTGTTATCCCTGAAGCTCTCATGAGAAGCAGCCAGCTCCCTGCCGTGGGACCCACAGGTCAGGAAGGCCAGGACCCCTCCTGTAAGTGGGCAGAGGGACGCCCGCTCTTGGAGATCCAGCAGAGAGATTTAAGAGATGTGAATGACTGTGCAACTGAGACTATGACTTCTTTCCCCAAGGATGCCCCTGCAGATGTGGAGACCAACCAGGAAAACCTTATGGCTGAGGCCTGGGACACACCAGAGTGCCAGGAGGCAGTGCCCCAGAGCCCGGCAGACAGACAGGCAAGGCCACTGGCTTCCCCAGAGCTCTGGGCCTGCTCTGCCCAGGGGGACCAACTGGACATGGCCACAGTCTCCAGTGAGCTGAGCAGCAGAGTGGAGGTAGAGTTTAGACCAGAACTTACTTCTGTGATGTTGGGAACTGGACCAGCAGAAGAGGAAGAGGAAAGTAGTCCAGACACCTCTGCTCAGACTAGACATTCACCTTCCTGTGAAAAGCATCCCCCAGAGAGCAACCCACCGCAGGGTTCTAAAAGTGGGACCATTGGGCAGGGGGAAGAGCTGCAGTCTGTGGGGGTGCAGGAAAGTCAAGGGAGAGGAGGGCTTTTGTGGCCCCAGGAGACCGAGGAGCTAGAGGAGCAGGGACAAGAGGAAGTGGAGTTTCAGAGGGGAGGAACTCTGGGGGAGACTATGTGTTCTGATGAGCTTTTAGGGGAGCAGGAGCAGATGGGAGAGAAGGTTAATGGTACCGGGGGAGAGCAGAGGCAAAACCAGGAGCAGATACTAGATGATGTGATGCTTGCAAAACAAAGGGAAAGAGAGGAGCCTAATGGGGAATTGAGAGATCTCAATTATGATGAGCGGGAGAGGAGAACTCGGGGCCAGGAAGGTCTAGAACAGAGGGAGCAGACAAAGAGGGAGTTTAGGGGGCCACAAGAGAATAGGATGGATGCTCAGTATGAGGAGAATCAGAGCTTAGTGGGGAAATCAGTGAATGTAACTAGAAGGCAAGAACCTCAGGGTCCACAGGGGAACGTGATGCTAGAGGAGGAACCAGAGAATTGGCGTGGGCCCATACCGGGGGGAGTGGGAGGAGAGAGGAGCACAGACAAGGGGGAAGAGCGTGGTGGTCCCCCCACGCCGGCTCTAGTAGCCCCGGGGGTCTCATCTCCCTGTGACTTGTTTCCAGATGCCTATAATGCCATGACCAGGATTCACGGGACTCAGACAGAGCTGAGGGCTGACGAACTGTTTCCCAGGGCTCAGAATCCTACACTGGAGCCAATGGGACAGTCCCGTCAGCCCATTTATTTACCTAGCTCCTTTCCCAGTGGGGAGTCCCCTGACCATGAAACAGCTCAGGACAGCCAACAAGAGGGATGTGAGCTGGGGGAGGGGGCCGTGTCTAGCCAGGGCACTGAGATGGCCTCTGGTGGTGCATCTATGACTCCTCCCAGTCCTGCTGAAGTCTCCCCCAGCACAACTGCCCCATCATCTGCCAGCCCTGCAATTTCCATTCCCAGGAAAAAGCCCTCTCTTGCTAAAGGTTCTCCAGACACCTCCAGAACCTCTTTCTTGACCAACGACCCCTCTCCCTGTGGGGCTGCTGACACTCTCCCAGCTGCCCTCCATGGCTGCTCCTTGGTAGAAGCCACCATGGAGCCACCTGGCAGCCCTCAGAGCCCCCTGGGCAGCTGTGCAGGGGCTGTCCAACACCTACGGAGCAACTCCTTCCCGGGTTCTCACAGGACACAGCTGGCTCCGGACCTAGCAGCAATATCACTTTACTTCTCTCAGTCAGAGTTACCTCAGAGGCCCCCCAAATCTGCCATCTATGGCTCTGTGATCCCCAGAAGGTGCAAGAAAAGCAGCAGGGACTGCGGCATCATTCCAGAATCCCCTAGTTCATTGTCCTCTCTAGGGCAGAGCTCTCAAGAATTTCCCTTAAATCTAGGGAGCACCCAGCAGCCATGGGGCTCCCCACAGAATTCAGCCTTTGCTTCAGGGTCTCCTGCCTATGGTTCTTCACCCCCACTTGTCTTTTCAGATATGCGAGCCCATGAACCCCCACCTCCTCCGCCCCCAGAGAAGAGGCATGTCCACCCCTCCGTGGCAGAGAGAGAGAGCCATCTCCATGCCGTGGTCCCCACACTGAGGCAGTGTAGCTACCCTCCTCCATTGGCCCTAAGTTCAGGGCTACGTGGCCCCCCCAAAGGCCCACTCCCCGAAGTTCCTGACCCCCTTGTGGCAAGGCAGTACCGCCCTCTGCCCTCTACCCCAGACAGCCCCCACCAGTCTCGGACCTCTCTCTCTCCCAGGCAGAGATACAACAAGCCATTACCCCCAACTCCTGATTTGTCCCAGTTCCACCAGTCTCCAGTTTTTTCTGATAATAGCCCAAGGATCTACAGGCCTCTCCCCCCTATCCCTATCATAGACCCTCTTACTGAACCACCCCCATTACCCCCAAAGTCCAGGGGGAGGGGCAAGAGCATTCAGGGAGGACTCATGAATTCAGGGGGTCATGCTAAACCACGGCCTATTTGTCAAGAGCGGACGGTCTCCATTCCTCATTCTGCTGGACGTACCTCCTGGCCCCCAGCCATGGGCAGATCAACAGACTCTTTGGCTTCCAACAGCAGGAGTAAGAGTGAAGTGTCCTCTGGCATGGCTTTCAGCAACGTGACGACCCTTCTAAGTCCCTCTTCCCCAACCACCCCCTGGACTCTGGAGCTTGAGGGACCCACATCTGAACCACGGCTCTCAGAAGAGTCTGAGGCCCATGCTAGAGGATCTTTCAGAAGAACAGCCCCTCAAGAAGAAGCTAATGGCCTGAGAGGTTCGGATCTAGATCAGGCAAGGCAGCCTGAAAAACCCAGCCATCCCCATCTGGAGAAAGCATCCAGCTGGCCCCACCGGCGGGACCCAGGGCGGCCACCAGAGGGCAGCAGTGGTCAGGCTGCTGCAGTGTCTGCTGAGGGGTCCAGTAAGCACAAGGGCTGGCATCGGCAAGGCCTGCGCAGACCTTCCATCTTGCCCCAGGGCTCTTCAGGTGAGCAAGGAGCATGGCGACACTCATGTCAGAGCCAGCTTGCCCCAGGTCTTACCACCTCATGCATCTTCTGTCCCCAGGGCTCCTACGATTCTCTCTACTGGCTTTACTCACCCACATATCCAACCCAGCACAGAGGGGAGCCCTTGAAAGCTCTCTGAGCTCATGGTGACACTCCTTCCTCCTCAATCTTCATCTGTCACCCAACCATGATGTTATTTTATTGTGTATCTCTTTTTCCCAAAATTGTTCTGGACAACCCCCCACCCCCACCCCCACTTTCCAGTTCCCAACACCTGCTGATGTCCTAGTAGGAGAGAAGACATTCTCTACTTGTCCAGTTTCCATTCAGACATAAGGGTTGGGTTCATACCTGCATTAGTGTCCTCAAATGCTTTCTACTTGGGCATTGTCCTCCCTCACCTCCTGTCACCCCGCCCCCCTGCCCCCCATGCCTACATCTCCCACTCTAGTTGTTACCTCCTTCGGCTATTTCAGAATGCCCCTTTGAATCCCCAGTTACTTCACCCATTTTCATTTCCAGATACAAGAGGTCCGGCCCTGGAAAAATCCTCTGGCTCCTCAGATACCATTGTTTTCCGGTGAGTCGCTCCCTCTCCCAAGGGACACATTTGCATTCTTCTTTCCTTAGGATACTGAGATTTTTCTTAGTCGACCAGTGTTCTGGGACACTGTCCCTTCCAGGGGGAAGGAGGGGAAGAGATAGACACCGGGATTCCAGGGTAGGGATATCTTCGATCTGTCTGGTTTTGTCCGGTAAACCCTAATCTCCCATTCTCTAAGGCCCTTTGGCCATGAACTAAACCCTCTGTAAAATTCAACATGGCATCCAAGAAAGCTCCAAACTACCCAAAAGTGGGACAGCCCTCCACTTTGCCTCTCCGGGGCACTTAGCCCTGACATCCCAGCACATGTTCCAGAGGTTAGAGACTACCTCATCTACTGTCACCTGGGGCTTCTCCTCAGCCAATGGCCAGCAAGCACCCCAGAGCCCTTCTTTACTCCACAGGGAGAAAAAACCGAAGGAAGTGATAGGAAATTTTGCAAGACGCTGCTCAAAGCTCATCAACTCCTGTGAGTAACTTGAAACAGAACTCTAGACCCACCTGGGTGTTGTGCCCAAGACTGGAGAGGGGCACATGGCTGTGAGCAGTGAGGGGAGCGGGGTGACCCAGGGAGAGCCGGGAGAGCCAAGAGAGCCAGAAGCAGTCTGCTGACTTCTGTCTGTTTCTATACCTCAATTTCTCCTCTCCCTCATTCTGTCCCTCTCCTGTAGCTCAGCTGCTTTACCAGGAGTATAGCGATGTGGTTCTGAACAAGGAGATTCAGAGCCAGCAGCGGCTGGACAGCCTGGCAGAGGCCCCTGGGCCTGCCTCCCCCCGGCAACCCCGAAAGACCCTGGTCTCCTCAGAGTCCTACCTGCAGCGCCTCTCCATGGCCTCCAGTGGCTCCCTCTGGCAGGAAATCCCGGTGGTACGCAATAGCACCGTGCTGCTCTCCATGACCCATGAAGACCAGAAGCTGCAAGAGGTACTGGGCAGGGCAGGGGCAGGGCTGGAGAGGGGGATACAGGAGGGAAAGCAGAGTCTCATTTGGTCAAATTCTTACCTCATACTTACCACCACCACCAAGAGCAGGCCGACCCCACTACCCACTCACCACACACTTGTGCACGCCGCAACTGTCAGTCTTCTCCCCTCTGATGGATTTGAATTGCTTTCTGAATGTCACCACTATCTCTGCCTCTCCACCTCTTCATGTCATGGGCCACTCACTACTGCTCGTTTTCGGTTCAGACTTATACAGAGTGACCATGCCTCTGAGTGTGTTGGGAGGAGTGCGGAACGAATCCCATCACTGCTGCTTCAGGCTTGACTAAAATTTCCCTCTCCAGCCAGGGTTTGAGGCTACACTCAAGTTTTCCTCTTCATCCAAGGCACATGCAGAGGTTTTCTGTTGGGTCCCTTGAAGAGTACCCTTTGCAGGTGTCCTATTGCTCCATTAGTCTCATAAAAGCTTTTGGATGACCATCTTGTCTCTTCTTGGTTCATAGTCACACTAGCAGGATTGTAGTAGAAGCTGTTTGTCTGATATTATTATGATTCACAG
This sequence comes from Lyroderma lyra, assembly GCA_004026885.1. NCBI lineage: Eukaryota > Metazoa > Chordata > Mammalia > Chiroptera > Megadermatidae > Lyroderma > Lyroderma lyra. Next base: position 43,042 of record PVJL010007095.1, on the reverse strand, counting down.
ATTTTACATGGAGAGAGCTTCTCTTATAATTCATGTGAAATACAGATTAAACCTTTCTTCCCATGAAGGCAATGTGGCACAATGGAAAGGCATTATGGAATAATGCTTAAGTATTTAGGTTCTGGTGTAAATGACCCAGATGTGAAGGCCACTTTAATATTTGCTAGCAATTTTACTCTGGCCAAATTACTTGTTTTTCCTAAGTTTTTCTTTCCTCATTTATAAAACTGTATTACAAAGAGGTATTGGGAGAAATTATATATATATTTGTCTTCATATGTTTGTGTGTGTGTGTATGCATGTGTGCGTGTGTGTGTGTGTATATGAGGTTGGAAAATTAAGTTTGCGAATTCATCCTAGAAGAAGTGCTGCTACTTCATTGCTGAATATCACCACAGTCACCTTTAAAGTACTCCCCTTGGGAAGCTATGCACCAACACCAGTACCTAGTCCACACTTCAAAGCAGTTTTGGAACTCTTTTTCTGGAATGGCCATCAGAGCTGTTGTCGTGCCCAAAATCTGACAATTCAGTTTGTAAACTTGCTGCCATGTGCTTCCATTAGCAGCATTGTACAAACAATATCAGTAGGGTGTCCATATATATTAAAAACAGCTTTTATGCAGACACACACATACAAGTTTCTAATACATAGTAATCAATCAAAAAGTGTTTACTACTTTAATTTTAAGTCAGGCCAACCTGGGTTTGGATCCTGGCTTCACCATTTACTAGTTTTATAATCTTAAGCAACTTATATAATCTTATCTCAGTTTCCTTATCTGAAAATTGAGGATAATAAATGCCTGCCTTTCAGGGTTGCCATGCAGTTTAAATGAAATAACATCTATCTAGCTTTTTCGCATAGTGTCCTATGCATAGTTTGACATGTGTTAGTGTCATACTCTCCTCCTTTCGGGTATGGGAAGGAGTAAAACTTGGGCCAGAAGGACTTACGGCTTAAACAGTGCTTTCATCAGGTCAAACAGAGACCGGTATAAACTTTGAATATTTTGAGGTCCTGTTCTGACCTCAACTTTTAAAGCCCATGGAGGATATTTAGAAAATTACTAACCTGCCCCATAATTATGGGCCAAACAATGGGGAAATGATATGAATCCTACTCTCACCAATTGCAGCATACTCACAAGTCCACCAGGGCTGGAGGCCAACCCTGACTTCATGTGTCTGAGAAGACACACCTCTGTGCTTAGCCATATATCCCTTACATAAAATAACCCTTCGGGAGTCTACAAAGTGCTTTCACTGACTCCATTTTTTTGATTGTCACAACAACTTTGTGAAGTGGGACCACTATACCTACACAAAAAGACAAGAAAATTGATGTTCAGAGCGGTTAAATGAGCCACCCAAAGTCATATAGTTAGGACACAAATGATCCTTAGTGTCCTGGTTCAGTGCTGTGTGTGAGGGTCGTCCAGTTGTGTCATTGGTTATCCAAGTCATCACTGTAGTGTGGGTGTCTTCTTTCTCTTTTCTGTTGAGTCCTCTGTCCTGAAGCTGCTGCTTGGATGAAGAGCATGATCTGCCCAGCTAGAGGAGCTCAGGGCTGTGAGTCATTGAGGCCCTGCTGGAACCTCCAAACAAATTCTCAAGTGCCGGGCTCTTTCCACTAAGCTACAACTGCATCATCTCATTTTCAAATATCTTGCCCCTTCCATTTCCCTTGAAAACTCCAAATTACTGTGATCCCCTAAATTTCTTCCTCTTTCCAAGTTCTATGGCTCGGTGACTCCATCATTCACCCTAGTTACCAGACTCAAAAATGGAGCAATTCGCTGAGACTTTCCTGCTCTTTCAGCCCCCATTTCTAGAAAATAACCAAGTCCTTCTAAATCTCCCTCCTGAATAATTATGAAATTGGCCACCTCTCGCCATTCTCATGGCTATTCTGGCCTTCGTCTCTCATCTGGAATTACTGTGACAGTTTCCTAACATGGCTCTCTTGCCCCTTCTAATCTTTCCTTCACACTGTGCTCAGAAATATTTTTATGTGAAACAAATCTGATCAAGTCATTCCCCTACATGAAGCCTCCTTTTGTTTTCCCAAACCATTTTACCTTGTTTACATAACCCTCCAGACCTGGTCTCTGTCTGCCTCTCTAGCTTTATTTCCTGCTACTTGAGTACACAGTTCTAAAAAAGCTCAATTCAGGCTTCTTGAGAGCACTCTTTCCTCTTAGGCCTTTAGGGGCTTGTGCATTTCCTTCCCTCCACTTCAGATGCTCTTTCCCTCTCCCATCAGGTTAGGTTCTGGTGTAGCTGTGACCTATAGAAGGATCTGTTTCTCTACCCCTAAAACATCACACAGTGACTAGCATATAGCAGGAACTCAATAAATGTTTTAAATTAATCTTTCTCCTTCCCAATCTCTTAGGCCAAATTTGAGCTGATTGTGTCAGAAGCCTCATACCTACGCAGTCTAAATATAGCTGTGGATCATTTCCAACACTCAGCGCAGCTCCGGGCCATTCTTTCCAACCAGGATCAGCAATGGCTCTTCTCTCGTTTACAGGACGTGCGTGACGTCAGCACCACGTAAGGTTCCTCTTCTGCCAAGTGCCACTCATGCAGCCTCACTGTCTTTAGCCTGTAAACTTTCAGTTGGTATTTTTTCTTTCTCAGAAACCCTCTCATTGCTTCCTCCATGATTCTCAGTGGCCATAGAGATACAAAGAGCAAAGAAGAAGAGAAGGTGGTGGGTGGCTAGGTCCAGTAATGGATGAGCAAATCAATGAGAAATGGGGTTTTGGATGTACTATTGGGAGCCAGTGCATTGGAGATGAGATGTGGGAAGCATCTAAAGATTAGAAAACCAGAATACAAGAGAAAAAAAAAAAAGAACAAGAAATGGATTATTATCAGAGAGTTAGATCAGGGACAAAGTGGGAACATCATTGGAGAGAACTCTAGTGCATACCAAGGACACAGAGCCAAGTCTAGTCAGTAGGCGTTATTTACTGTTGAAGAGAAGATGTCACAAGTTCAAGGAATAGCGGGGTCAGCCAGCTGCTCATTTGAGGCCCACAAGTCTCATGAGACTTGTTTGTATATGGTACAGGTTCCTTTCGGACCTGGAGGAGAACTTTGAGAATAATATCTTCACCTTCCACGTGTGTGATGTAGTCCTGAACCATGCCTCCAACTTTCGCCGGGTCTACCTGCCTTACGTCACCAACCAGACCTACCAGGAACGCACCTTCCAAAATCTGCTGTGAGACCTGATTCCCACTGTGTCTCCATGAGGGCCCTGCAACAACCCTGGACCCAAACCTCCAACCCCCAACCCACAGTACCATCACCTATTCTTGTGCCCACTCTGTGATCTCAAGCCCCCACCCCACCTCAGCCATCACCTCTGGGCCCCCGCACATTGCATCCCGTAGACATTCCACTGAATTTCCGTTCCCCATGCCTTCACTGTGTCCCCCAGTGCTCCCCACATCCTTCCTTACCCGAGGCTCCCTGCCCACACAGGAATACCAACAGCAATTTCCGAGAGGTCCTGGAGAAGCTGGAGAGTGACCCCGTCTGCCAACGCCTTTCCCTCAAGTCCTTTCTGATTCTGCCCTTCCAGCGTATCACCCGTCTCAAACTGCTGCTCCAGGTACAGCAGCTCCACCTTGGTCCTCTCCCCTCAACTCAAAGCTGTCATTCTTCCATACCCTGTGGATGATGTGAGCAGTCTTCCCATTGCCCACACCCTTCTTTCTCAGAGTGACTTGCTGTTAAAATTTTGTTTCTGGACTTCTTCATGAGCTCACGCCTAATCACCTCTTCCTGTTTCCTATCCCTTCTTTCAACCGATCCCTGTCTACTGTTTGTTCTATAGAACATTCTGAAGAGAACCCAGCCTGGCTCTTCAGAGGAAGCAGAGGCCACGAAGGCCCACCATGCCCTGGAGGAGGTAGGCAGCCCCCACACCCACCTGAGCCCCACAGAGAACTCTTCGTCTGAATGGGCTGGCACTCCAGAAAGCACAGGGTCCTGCTAAGAGGACTAATGCTCACCTACCTCACTGCCTTCACCAAGCCCCCTTACACACCCCACAGCCTTCTCTCCCATACTGAAGACATTGCACACCAAGGGACTGTGCCCTAACTCCCACATTCCCCAGATTAAATCTCACTTTCACTCAGCCCAGGATGTCTATCAGGTCATATACATAGTATACCAGAGTCCTAAAACTTCAACTTGTTGCTGCTTTCATGTAATGCAACTATTAGAAAAGACTGAGGCTGCCACAACCAATGTCCAAATTTCTTGCAGGGGCTCAAAATTCAGAGCCTCTAATCCAGTGCTCTTCCTCTTTCCTCACTTTGCCCAACACTCAGCTGATCCGAGACTGCAATAACAATGTTCAGAGAATGCGACGGACAGAGGAGCTGATCTATCTGAGCCAGAAGATCGAGTTCGAGTGCAAAGTGAGTTATCCTTAAGGTTGTCCCACAGGTCACCCTCTAACCCAGGACCACCTTGCCCTCACTATCCCAGTCTCTAACCTCATTTTTGCATGTCTCCTGTCCTGTCCTATTTCTGAGATACCTGAATGCCTATTTCATTTTCTATTACAAATTATTAAGTGAAAAAGGGTACATACAGAACTGTGTGTACTATAATGTATTGCCTTTGGTGGAAAAGTAAGAGGGTAGAAATCTGTATATATATTTGCTTGTGTATGAAGAAACTCTGGAAGTACACATCAGAAATAGGGCAGTGGTTACCTGAAGGGGACAGTGTGCATTTGGGAACTGGGCCCATGAGAGAGAACTTACCAATGTAGGCCTTTATGAAGATATATGTTTTAGTGCTTGAAATATTTAATATTTTATCAAATCTTCATCTAGTCTAACTAAGGGATATAAAAATGAATCCAAATATAGGACCAAAGTCTTCCTTTGAAATGCAAGTATAAAATGGACATTCCACATTTAAATTCCAACTCAAAACAGATAAACGTCCTTATTGTCCTGGAAGAAAGGAAACAGCCCTTATCCACATATTGATCATAGTTCAGTACCTTTATCTTGACCTAAATTCCAGCTGCAAGCAGACCCTCCTTAGCTATCTTAATCTCATTCCCACATATGACTCTACCCGCTCCTTTCATGTCTCTGACTATAATCAAAGAAAGGACGTGTCATAACGGCCCAAATCTTTCAACCTCTAAGAAACACATCTTGCTGTTCCCTGCCTTGTTCCTTCCATGCCCTAATTGGGCTCATCCATCTCTTCCTCAGTTCAGGCCTCTAGGACGGAGCTTTCCCTTACAGTCCCTTGACTGGTCAGACCGGAGGCTCCTTCCATTTGCCTGAGCTATGGTCATGGGAGCTGCACATCTGTTGATGGTGATAGTAGGGGGGCTCAGAAACAGAGTCTAGTGGATGGGGAATGAGCAAGAGGGAAGATATGAAAGAGATGATTGTGCATTGTGGAACTTTTGAGGAGGACAGGACTGAGAGGAAACCTTGTGCTTATCCTGTCTGTGACGGTGACTTCCCTGTCTTCCCCTGCCCTACAGATATTCCCACTGATCTCACAGTCACGCTGGCTGGTGAAGAGTGGAGAGCTGACAGCCCTGGAGTTCAGTGTCTCCCCAGGGCTTCGAAGGAAGCTGAACACCCGTCCAGTCCATCTGCATCTCTTCAACGACTGTCTATTGCTGTCTCGGCCCCGAGAGTCAGTGACTGGAATGGGAGGCCAGAGCACAAGTGGGAAATGGGATGAGGAAAGAGGGAAGGACTGAAAGGGACAGATAGGGGCCGGGTTCCTAGAGGAACTCCTCTCAGTAGCTCAAGCCATGGAGTCCAGGTGATGGCCTAGACAAGAGAAAGAAAGATCCAAAGCCAAAAATTATGTCACAAGATGACATGGTAAGATGGTACCATGTTATAGGCACAGAGAAAAATGCAGCAGATTACCTTATCACATTCTCAATTGGTCTATTTGTGGTTTCCTTGGGCTAGGTTCAGTATACTAGCCCAGATACTCAGCCAATTCCAGATCCTAACTCTTTGGTCCTAAAGGCCTTAGAAAATATATATTGGTTCTGTCTCTTCCACTCTTTAAAGTGGTGATGTATCCATGGCACTAGGTATCAATGGGTGACAGATCACTAGGAACTGTGGAGCTACCATCTTGAGAGCAAGTTAGCACCATCTTATGGTTTTTATGACAATTTGCAGATGCTGAAGACAGATTTGGCATCCAAGATATGAGGGTGGATGAAGTGTGACAACTCTAGAATTGGGTTGAAAAGCCTTGTCTTTTGCAGGGGTAGCCGATTCCTGGTATTTGACCATGCTCCCTTCTCCTCCATCCGAGGGGAAAAGTGTGAAATGAAACTACATGGACCTCACAAAAACCTCTTCCGACTCTTCCTGCTGCACAACACACAGGGCACCCAGGCCGAGTTCCTCTTCAGCACGGAGACTCAGTGAGATCGGGCTGGGGCGAGGAGTTGCGGGGAGGGAGGCAGGACAGCCTGGGAAGGAAGTGGGGCCAAGGCAAAAATTGTGACCAGAAAACACCACGGCACTATTTAGTCCATTCTGGACTGAGGAGCATCCATACATAAACCCACACTCTTAAAGCTAATAGACAACTACAGGAGATCAGGGTGGGAGAGGGGATCAAGTTGCTACCAAGGCTAAGTATCTATTTTATACCCTTTAGTGAAGAAGGACAAAGTCTTGAGGGACCGGAAAGGAGATGGACCAGTATGACATAACTAAAGAATTAGATTGACATCCACAAATGAATGCCCATTTGTACCAGCCAGAAGAGTCTCAGTGCCCAAGGCTGGTGGGCATATATGTGAATAAGACAAGTACTGGAGTGCCTTTGTCTTCTGTTGTTCCCACCTTCCAACCCAGTCTTCTGTTGAGCAGAAATGCATAATGTTGAGAACTTTGATTTGCTCATCTTTTCAATAATAATAATAAAATACATTTACATATATATATTTTTGAGAGTATTAAAAAATAATGCCTACACAGTGTCTATAATAATGAACAGCTGTGAAAGTGTACCTATTATTAATGTTATAAAAGATATAAGAAATCTTTTTTAAAAGTTGGACATGATACCTAAGAGTCTGAGGATCCTTAAGTTGCAGACATTTTTCAGTTTTGTCTCTAAGAAGACACTTGGGTGGGATTAATAATGCCTCTCTTCACTCATGGAACGAAGAGGGTGGTATGCAAAATATCACCTAAATCAACTAATCAGAAAAGAGCCTCAACTTTGTTTAGTGCTTTGGGCAGCATCTTCCTGGAATAGTAATACATGTAGTTTCTGCTCTCAATTACATGTGTTTGGAAGCAGAGGCTAAGATAATACAGAACCTTCAGATAATTACAAAATTAGGTTTGGATTATGTTGCATGATAAAAAAAAATTAGAATTATTTCCCTGATCTAATTGCAATTATAGAATACTTTTCATCTCTGAGATACGTAATAGGAGGGAAGTAGGCAGAGGAGTGCGAAGAACTATAAGAAGTGATAGAGGGACTCTAACCTGAGATGAACGTTTTGCTTAATACAGTTCCCCAAATGGTCAATCTACCTGTTTATAACTGACCGTAGAGTTTATGCCACTACTTGAAAGATAGGGGATGCCATTAATAGGATAAACCTAGAAAAAGAAGGGGAATCATAAAGAGTGACAGGACACATTAACATGCAGTTCAGGATCCTGTCATATTTCCAACCAAATAGAATCCCATTGACTCCTGTCCTAATTATCTTTGAACTAGATAGGTCTTTTTCACAGTTGTGTTCTTTGCCTACCACTGATGCCTTGTCCTGCACCCCCAGAGCGGCAGTTCAAGCATGATCTTGCTTTGTTTCCTCAGAAGTGAAAAACTTCGATGGATCTCAGCCTTGGCCATGCCAAGAGAGGAGTTGGACCTTCTGGAGTGTTGTGGTGAGTGAGGGTCTAAGAGGAAGAGGAAAATGACAGGGTTAGAGGGATGGGTGGTAACTCTGGGAAGCTTCCATTTATTGTTTTTGCCTAAAATTTCAGGGTGGAAGCCTGGCCACTGGAGCTTAAACACCTGAGTTGTGTCTGCTTAAAACTTTCCATCACCATGGCAGTGCCACCCCTCTTGTCATACACTCCTACCTGGAATATAGTTGGCTCATTTTAAATATTCATCCCCTTAAGTCTATCCTGCTTTCATTTTGCCTAGATTTTACCTATTTGGAAGTCTTGGGAAAATGGAAGAAAGTAGCGCTGGAAGTAAGAGTCACAGGAAAATAGCAACGTGGTAGATTTGTCTTAAGCACACCCCCTGCTGTTTAGCATGACCAGAGACCACTGCCCTTATCCCTGACCCTGCCCAGGTGCTCATGGATAGCCACAGATACACACAAATTGTGTATCCATGCTCCTTATCTTAGGATTTGTGGGTCTCCTATAAGACCCACAATTGTCCTCCAGCAAGGATTTCCTAATTTGTGTCCAGGAAAAAAAATGAATTCAAAGGAAAACTGGCCTGTAGTGACTCACACAAACAAGCAAATACCAGGCAACTTGGAAAAGCAAGTCAGAGAACCAGGCTGTGAACTGAGTTCTGCTCGCTTATTCACTAAGTGATCCATCTGCTTGTTGGTAGGATGGCAGGATAATTCTTCCTCCTTCCTCCTCTGACCTGGCAGGTGAGGATGAGCTTTAGAAAAAGAAGTACAGGTGATAAAGCAGTGTTTTGTTTATTTTCTGAGGGAACCAATGCAGTGTGGTAAAGTGGAAAGAGCAATAAACCCACGTAAGATGGAATGCTTATGGTCAGGAGTGCTCTGAGGCTTCAAAACTATGGGATTTTCTCCTGATTCACAAAAATGTAGAAATATAGGAAATCCAGAATTTCTTCAAGAATCTTCTTGATCAACCCAGTCATTTACAGATGAGGAAACAAAAGCTAAAGGGGATCAGGTGCCTTCTTAGATCATGCCTGTAACCCCACTGGGTGAGTCTCTTCTAGCTCCACATCTGGTATGGAAGGACATAAAGAATGAGTCAGGATTCAGATGTCACAATCTAGTTGGAGACGCAGAGCATGTACACGGAACGGTTAGATAAGGGATAGGTGGTTTGCCTCAGACAGTCAGTTTAAAGGAGTTCAGAATCGACTGAAGACAAAAGAGTCAGGGAAGGCTTCTGGAGGAAAACGGGTCTCAAGTATTTGTCATGAGTCACTAAAGGTGGTCACAATGTAGTTCTCAATTCATCTTCCCCACAGAAATGGAATTTTTAATTCATTTCAATTCTGGTATTTCTATTTCCTTATCAACCATTCTGTTCCCTGATAAAAGATGAGGACTTTCCGGTTGTCTCTTTTGTCTGTAACTTTTCAAAAGCCCAAACTTTCTCCATCCCAAGTCCTCCCAACTTCCTCTTGCAGTTCCTTCTCTGTATTCTCTGCAGTTGCTTGCCTTCATAACCTCTCTTCACGCTCTTTTCTTCCAAAGATTCCCCACAAGTACAATGCCTTCGAGCCTACAAACCTCGAGAGAATGATGAGTTGGCTCTTGAGAAGGCGGATGTGGTGATGGTCACTCAGCAAAGCAGTGATGGTAAGAGGGAGACGCTCCGAGGAATGGACAGGGCACTGGAGGTGGCACACTACAGATGAATGTGTTAGTTTCCTAGGGCTGCAGTAACAAAGTACCATAAATTGGGTGGCTTAAAACAATAGAAATTTCTTCTCTGATGGTTTTAGAGGCCAGAAGTCCAAAATCAAAAGTGTTGGCAGGGCAATGCTTCCTCTAGTGGAGGATGCTCCCTGGCCTCTTCCAGCTTCTGGTCACCCTAGCTGTGACTTGTCTTGTGGAAGCGTATCTCTGATCCCTACCTCTGTCTTCCGTGTGTGTGAGTGTGAGTGTGTGTGTGTATGTGTGTGCGCGCATGCGTGTGTGTGTGCGCGTGTCCAAATTTTCCTCTTTTCATGAGGGTACCATTTTCATTGGAATAAGGGCCCACTTTACTCAAGTATGACCTCATTTTAACTTCACTAATTACATCTGCAACAACCCTATTCCCAAATAAGGTCATATTCTGAGGTACTTGGGGTTACCACTTCATATATTTTAGAGGAACACAATTCAACCCATGAGAATGAGATCACTCAGGAGTTGGCAGCTATGGAGTTTGGGCAGCTGTATTTCCTGTACTGATTCAGCCTTACAATTCAGAAAAGTTCCTGGGCGGCCGATCCAGGGGAAATGGCTGTGTCTTCCTATTCCTTTTCCCACCCACCCTGTACCCAATAGGCTGGCTGGAGGGCGTGAGACTCTCAGATGGCGAGCGAGGCTGGTTCCCTGTGCAACAAGTGGAGTCCATTTCCAACCCAGAGGTTCGTGCACGGAACCTGAAGGAAGCCCAGCGAGTCAAGACTGCCAAATTGCAGCTGGTGGAACAGCAAACCTAGCTGTTGTCTGGGAGGAATCTCCTGAGCTTAAGACGAGATATTCTCGGAGAGGGCTGGCCCCACAACTGTGCAGCAGAGGCCCTCTGTGGACCAGGAGCTGGACCTTCTGAGAGCAGTGCCAGTTGCTAGTCCCAGCCCTCCTTTTGTGTGTTTGTGCTTGGTCAGGGATTTTGAGTGACTTTGTACCGGACTCCGGAAACCTTTTCTCATAGGGAAAAGGACCAATGGGGCTTATGCCAGGGAACTTTACTTCTGTTATACTACCACATAATACTTAAACATCCTCTGCTTCCAGAGTGCAGATTCAGAGTTTCCATTGTGGCCATGTGTTAAACAGGATCTCACCTTAGTCCGGTGAAGATATTTAAGGGGGATTGATACATCAGATGGGAGGGTCAACCCTGTGACCTCTAAGGTAGCTTCCAACCCTAAAGATTTTCCATAATTAATGGTATGAGGTCAGTGCATGCATCTCTGGGATCTATTAGTGGCAATGTGAGGGTAATACTCTCTCTAATAAATTGGCACTTCTCTGAGTGTTTTCTTCTCAGACTCCTGAGCATGGAACAAGGTTCAGAACATGGAGTTTCATGAGGCTTCCAGGCATGAAAGTCCAAGGTGGTGTCTAAGTTATGATGGATGTGGACTCTTGCTTTATGACTCCCAAGACTTTGGGCAGTTTCTCTGTTATGGCATCAAAGTGTGTATAAGAAATTAGAAGGAATTGATGGGTGATGAAATCCCACGTAAACTTTCTTTTTTTATGAACTCATGAGGTATAGGCTACCTTGATTGGATTTAGAAATCCTGCTCAGACCATTCACGATTTTATGTTTTGACTTGGATTATTGTGAATGTATCTTCCTAGTTGATTCATCTTCTTTTAGAAAAGCAGCACAGTGTAATAGAAAGAGTCCTAGGATCCAAGTTAAGAGACATACTACATTCCACTTACCACACTGCCATGATTCACCCAGTCCATGTCTCAGTTTCCTTAAATGTAAAATGCAAGATCAGACCAAGTAACCTCCAAAGTCCTATCCAACCCTATAATCTGTCTTTTATCAGATCATCTTTCTCATTTGAAGAGCATCACTCATTACATTTTTTCTCAGATAGAGTCCTTCATACAGCAACAGTACAGCCATCTTTTAAACTGGATTATTATAGTCCTTCCCCAGACATTCTACTCCTCTGTTAGCGTTAGTAGGGCTCAAAAGTAAAACTAAATTGCAACTTTCTTCAAAGGTAAGAATAATACTGCAAAGTTTTTCCTATATCCATTCCTGATTGGCATCACATCTGAGAAACAGCGATTTCTTATGCGAGATTGTGAAAATAACCATTAACCAGTACTTTTTGGACAGAACTGCATTTGAGAGGTCTTCAGAAGACATCAATTGTGGTCCTATTTCTAGCCCCTTTTCTGAAGTCTAGCATGCTTCAAGATTCAGATCACATAGACACACTCGTAAGCTGAACTATTTCCTTTGTGCACTTGTCCACATTTAATTTCCATCAATATTATCTACTCACACAATTTAGGAAACTGTTCTTTAAAGTTTATTTTCACAATCAACTTTTCACTTAGAGTTAACTATGATCTTATGATTTTTGCTGTGCATGACTTGCTCTGACGTGATCATTTAAGATTATTTTAATAAGCTTAGCCTACATGTTAGTATCTGGAAGGCTCATAGTTCAAGATGTGTTTATTTCCCCTAATTTCATTTTTCATCTATTAAACAACTTCTATATCTATGGTACAAGATAAAATGGATTTTGGTTCTATGTTGACTGATCTTTTTTTGATTGGCCATTGGCATAGAAGTTGTTTAAAAGTCTTTGAAAATCTAAAGACATTAAATTCATTTCTTCCCCCATTTCTTTCACACACATTTTTATCCCCTGACATAAATCTGATTTCCTTCTGGACCCCGTGTTGCTCTACCCATAATAGTCTGTGCTTTTAGTGAGACTAAATTAAAAATTCAGAATTTTGGTACAGTGGCCCTTATTGACACACTATCCCTTACCCATTCAACACACATCACTGAGACTTGTGTACATTTGTGCATGGTTTTCAATCCTCTACGTAAATTAGTGGTGGTAATTTGGCTCTATCACTACCACGGTTGAGTGACCCTGGAGCCACATTTTTATAAACATGCCTCGGGAGATGCCTGTTGTTTACTGTAATATTATAACTCTGAAATCAGTGTGCAGAGGGGCCAAATGTTACAAGTAAATGATGAAAAGAGACACCTATGCCATCCTCAGTCATGATTCAGACGTACTGAGTACATTCTACTAAGTAGTTTTTGATCCACTTCTTTCTGCCTGCCCACTTTATGTGACAGTTACAAAGTGGAAATTTTTCTAGCCTCTTCCTTGGAAGAGAATCAGGTGAAGGATCCATTCAGGCTGCAGAATTTCCAGGGGACATGGCAAAAAATGAGGCTGCCGTCAGCAGGGAGATGCAGGGAATGCAGGTGAGCAGTTGCGTGTTTATACTCTTTCTGGGTGGTGGTGAACAGGGGGCGCGTGGAGGAAAGGAGCTGGGTTGGTGTGCTTGCTGTCAACTTTTTCCGAGCCGGTGAGGGAGCTCCTAGGGAGTGACTACTGATCCCTGCTGCTTGGTGAGTGAGTCACAGGCTGGAGGGCAGAGCCTGTCTGGCCCACAAATTCCCCAAGAGCACCTGACAGCAGATATTTTCCTCACAGCTATCTGAACATTTCAGGAAGCAGTTGTCTCTGAACAATGCAGATAGGTAACTCAGAAGCAGACTATCAGGCCAGTTTATTGCACTGAGATGGAAGGTTCTAAATCTGCTTACAGACCAAGGGGCTCCAGAACACCAGGGAGAAAGTTCACTCTTCTAGAACTGGCTGGATGAGAATGAAAGACCATGGGGATACTGTGGTAGAGTCTAGTAAGTCCAGCAAGAGAGACTTTCACCATCACAGAAGCAGCCTCAAGGAGGAAAGGAAAATGCAGGAGGCAAAGAAAGGATGGACACTTGGACGGGACTCATCCAGCCAGTTCTAGAGTGTTTTCTTATTGAGATCAGCATGTGGTGGGGATGAGAAATTCATCCACTGTTGCAGTTGACAGAATCCTAAAGATCTTTTTGTCTAATACCCTCACTTGTCACAGTGGAGCCTGGAGATGGCTTGTTTAATGTCACAGCCAATTAGTTATAAGCTATAGGTTAAAACAGCTTGAGGTTCACCTCTAGGATTTAAGCAGGTGATCTGTTGAGTTTGTGCTCATCAGTAAAGGCTGAAGGTGACTTGCCATAAATTGAAAAGATTGAGTCAACAGCATGTGGATAGGCAAGTTATTTTTGAGAAGAGTGGGAGGAGCAGGTGGTGAGATTGTGGCATTGCTAATAAGCAGGTTTTGGTGGTAGAATTGAGCTTGGACAAAGATAAGATGTGGTTTGGGTAGCCATCTATCACCTTTACACAGCAGGGCCTCGAAAAACTGAAGAGCCTGGGGAGTGTGTGCCTGTGTAAGAGTTGACTGTTTAGCTTTGGGGTAGGAGAGGACTAAAGGATCTTTACTAGAAGATGGAATTTATGCAGAGATTGGGCATCCTCCTTGAAATGAAATAATACTGGCATTAACCAATAAAAGAAGGAAAAAAAAAGATGGGGGCATTTTCCAATTGAAAAAAAAAATGAATATATAAAATATTTTTTTAAAACTTTCTTTCAAATTGGTTCTGGAGACATTTTTTAGTCCACTGGGTATGCAAATGTACCTGATTTCACCAATTCAAATAACTATTATAGGAAGTAACAGAAAAGTCAAACCAAAATGTATAATGGGCAAGAAGGTAAAATGAAGTGAAATGCTTGGACACAGGAAATGCTTATTATTGTTGATAGCTCACAAGGGGCCTCATTCATGGCAGTCTGCAGGCATATGAATGGGGTGAGTGTGCCATGTTGGGGACAAAGACACACTGCACAGAATTGCATGGAAGGGATGACATCAGCAGCAATAAGAGGAGGCTGCACCAGAAAAAAACAAGGGATCACTGTGGTATAAACTTCATTCCCAGATTATAAAACTATGGCAGGAGGAGTGTACCTGAGGCAATGTGACCAGAGAAAGGAGACTACGAAACAAAACAAAACAAAACAAGGAAAGGCGACTAATGCAGATGCAGAAGCTATTAAATAATGCTGAGGCAGAATCCAACTCCCCTGGCGTGCCATAGCGTCTTGTCAGTCTTACTCCTAGATGCCTGGGTTCTAAAACATGGGGTCCATTCGACATTGTCTTCTCCCCACCCTCGAAACCACATTCCGTCGATTTCTTCCCAGCATTGAATCCCAGAGTTCTTACCCCCAACTGCTCCCTGTGATTGCTTCACTCTGTTTCCCTGTGGCTATTTTAGTCTCAACACCTCAATCCTGGGCACTGGAATGACTCCCCATGAGCCTATCTACTCCCATTCTTTTCACCTGGAATCTTTCCGGAGGCGTATGCTATAAAGATCTCAGATTTGACTGTCTCTTCTCTACCCCTCTCATTATCTACCGGGTAATAAGGCCCGCTGGACACCGGCCAGCCTTGTCTGTCCTTCCACCTGCCTCCTTTTTGCACCGAGCCCCTACACCCACTTCATTTGTCTCTTCGCCTGTTCTTTTCACACCTTCCTATTCCCTTTCCTTGTCTCTTCTACCCCAGCTGTCTTCTCCCACTCCTTCCTGTCTCACAACATCCTTGTTTATTTTTTAATCAAATTAAACAGTACTGAGTATTTGTTATTTAAACACAGGCCTAGGGTCAACGGAAGGATTCTAAAGCTAATCTCCAGGGCCGAGCACAAACAATGCCCTTTTGTTAGCAAAATCATAAGCATGTAATTCTGTAATTTAGCCACATCATCACCACATTAACAGCTACTTCAAAAAGGGCATTACTTCTGCCAGACCCTGTATATTTCAACTGTTGTTTTATTACACTCCCTGCCACCTCTGACCTTCTTTACGATCTCCCTCTAAAACTATCAGAATGCATTGCCTCTTGAAGTTGGCATCTCCTGACAGTTTCACATCCTGTCCAATACTCATTTCTTTTGTAACTTTAGGTGAATACTTAAACCTCTCTGAGTCTCAGATTTTCACCTGTCAAATGAGTAATACCTTATAGGATTGTTGTGACATGACCTGCTAGAGAGCTAGGTACACAGTAAGTGCTAAATAAATGGTTATTATCTTCGATGTTTTGTCTGAGGACCAGTTTTTGGTAAAGTTCCAGTTCCTCATATGATTGCATAAAGCATACAAACATACAAAATTGTCATAAATAGCCATTTACCTATTAAGGTATTTCCAGTTTTTTAAATAATACATTGGCATTCAGGGGAAAAGACTCCTCTATCGGTGTTTGGCGAATGGGAAAATAATAAACGAGCCCAAAAGATCTTTATCTAGACTTGGTCAAGGCATCCTTAGGAACTCATTAGAAAGCCTCAGTGTCCTCCTCTGTCACCTGGGATCAGTATGTCCATTTTGCATAATTATTTTTCCAGTCCCCTCTCCAGACCTACCGACCCCATCGGGCTTTTATCCTTTTCCCAGCCGATAGCTGTCCCTGCTCTCCCAGCTTTTTCCACCTCCACTCAGGCCATTCTGCATCCATCAAAGTGCCGCCTCCTCCTCTCCCCATTCTCCTTTACTTTGTTGGTGTTTCTGTGAGTCCATCCTAAGACCTCTTTATGCTATGTGATTTGCCTGAGCAATTTGGAATGGTCTTTTGACTTCAACTAGCATTTTCTATGCTGAAGAGGCTCAATAGCATCATTTAGTCCTTTTCTCTCATAGACCCTACTCTCATATTTATCTTCCTAGACATATCCGCCCAGATAACCACAGGAAGTTCAGCCTCAACATATACAAAGTGGTCCCCTTTTCCCCATATTTGCTCTATTCCCATTATTTCCTTTATCAATTAACAGCATTTCTTAGTTATGGAAAATTTTGTCCTCTTTCCTTTCTCTTCAATTCCTTTCAACTAATTTTCTATGCTATTACGTTGATTCTGACCCATGAATATTTTGCAACTCTCTTCTCTCTTACACTACCTTACTCTAGGCTCTCACTATCTCTCACTTCAACTCATTCAGCAGCCCTGACTTCCCCTATCTAAGCCCTCTGATTGTATTTTCCATTTGTTTCTCTAAAACATAATTTGGAGCAAGTCGCACCATTAGTTAAAACTGCCAGTGCCTCTCTAATGGCCCAAGAACAGGGCTCCAACGTTTTAGCATTGCATTTGAGGTCTTCCCACTCTCCCTCTCCAGTCTCATCTTCTCTCTCATCCTCAGCCCCTCCATTGGCATCTTCTACATACAGATCCAGCTACTCCAAACTTAATCATCTTTCCAATCCCAATGGCCTTACATTCAGGTGCACTTCTGCCTGAGCTAACCTTTCCTTTCTTTCTGTTTTTCCAAATTCTGTTCTTTTTTTATGAGTAATGCCTCAGACTCTGAAGCTTTCTCAGCTCCAGCAGACATAGCTACCCAACTTTTTGGACTTCTGCCACACTTTGTTCTCATGGCCGGCTCTGCACAGCATTGCCCTCCTACTGGTCCTTTGTGTTGCAAGACTCTCCAACAAGTTGGTCAGTTTCCTGAAAGCTGGAAAGACATGTCATTCATCTGTGTTCACCCATTATTACAGGTGCCTGTAAATTCCCACTAAATGACCAAATGAATGTCTGCCTTTGTTTCTCAGGACTTCGTGATAAAACTCAAACTAGTGAGTATTTTTAAAAGAACAGAATAAACTAAACTAAAAATGTAAGAACCGTAAATCTCCCAGTCTGTCCCTCTGGACTAAAATAACACCACTTCTGGGTTAATGAAGGAGATGCTTAATTTCTAGGAAATCAGATTTAATTAGTGAAGACCATTTAAGACTTGGTGTGAAATCAACAAAAGCCAAATTGCCTTTTGCAGTCTGTTTTTCTGTGTTCAGTTTATGCAAATTGTTAAAATAATCATTTAAAAAAATTGTAATAGACTATCTCAGAAATATATAAATAACTGATATAAAAAGATTTAGCTAACAGGAACAGAAAGTATAACAGGAATTCAACAGATTTTAGAGCGTTTTTTTTAGGCAAGTGTGGAGCTTGTTCAGAGGGTTATAATGGCTGGAGGGAGGGGAGTGAGTACTATATAAATTGGGTTCACTCCACAAGCCTGACCTGCAAGAAAACTGAGCAGAGATATAGAGGCCGAGTCCTGGATAATCTCTGTTTGACTTGAGAAGCTATCATGGATGTAGATACCCTTAGCAAAATGCTACAACTAGAGTTGACACATTTAACATAAATAAAAAGGTAGGATATCCAAATATTACAGGAAGCATACTATACAAACAAACATTTATTTGCAATTCAAATGTAACTGCACATCTTATGTCATCTGGCAAAAAAGGCTACAACCCCAGTGACTCATATCTTTGAATCCAATGATACTGGCTCTGGGGCATTGTGAAGAATCAGCCTAAGTTTCTTTACTGTAAACAACCAGAGTATTATCAGCCACAGTGGCTGGTGGTAGATTGCCATCTAGTGGAAACATTGTGATAGTGAAAGCTTAGAGAGACTTTTTTTTTCTGGAGTTTGCAAAGAAGCATTCTGCTCTGGTGAACTGCAAAGCCCTGAGGTTGCACTGTTGACAGGGTGATGACATCAAGAGGCTGGGGGTAGTGGTGCGGATGTGAGGCAGGACGACAGCTGAAATGCGCTTCCCTGCGATTTTAGGAGGGGAACAGCTTGACCGTGGCTCTCCGGCGTACAGGAACTTTGCTCCCTCACTCCAACCAATACCCAAATGAAAACTGGAACTAACTGTAGAAAGCACAAGATCCTTCCAAATGAGGATGTCTCAGAGAGATGTGGAACTATCTGAAATGAAATTCTATAGATGTAATCACAGAGATTGTAAGGAGGAACTAAGGAAGTTACCCAAAAGGTAACAATGTGGTTACAAACTCAGATTTTGAAAGGGTTAAAAAGATACACAAGTTCAAAGGACGCACACACTGAAATTCCAAAGATACTATCTCAAAGTGTGAAGCTCAGAAGAAACTCAGTGTGGCAAAACATGCAAAAGAACAATATCAACAACAATCTAGCAATGATAATAATAAAACCAAACTCAGAACAGGAAGAACAGAGAAAAAAATGGACTCCTTTCGGCAGATATTATAATATCAACATATAATACAAAGAAGTCATGCTTAACTCTTATTTTAGCTTGTCTTCCCTCAAAAAGAAAACATTCTAGAAATTAAAAGGGTTGGACAAAAACATAAGATGATCTGAAAACCCAAACAGGAGTCTTACAGCTGATTTAAATTTTATATTTTTTTCTAGATCAGAACAAGAGGGTCTCAAAGATTTAATAGAAGTAGTCATCCTTATGATGAAACAGATGATTTGTAGAAACTAAAAAGGAATCATTTTAATGGGAAATTCTCATAAATTTCTCAGAGATTTTTGAATATTTAAATAAAAAATAATCATGAGACAGTAAGTGTTCCCTAAGAATAAGCCATGCTAAATTTAATCTCATTTATTATGTTGTTAGGTTTACAAAAATTAGAGTGCTATGAAGAGAATATGTTTGGATTTTAGAGAGTCATATAGCAAAGTTTTCTTCCAAAATCTACTTCTGAAATCCTAGAGATGGCAAAGGATGGCCCTGGATGATAATATAGCTAAGGAGGATTTTTAGCTAGTTTCTCTACTCAAAAAATGTTCATTAATAGAGTATTTTAAAGGAAGGATGTCAGAATGTTCTTACACTTATAACCTTATTTACTAATTATAAATGACTTGATTATAAAATGTACAAAACATACTAGTAAGTTAGCAAAGAGAAAAAAATTGCAAAAAATGGCTGTTATATAAGGACTCCAAACCATCTTAACAAACTCAATAATGGGCTAAAATTAACTAAATAAAACTGAATGAGCAACATACATTTTTGTATATTTAGATTCATGTCAGTTCTCCAAATGCAAAATAAGAGAGAATGGCTTTAAAACAGCTTCTATTATATTAAAATGATCCAGGGGTCATGGTTGACAGTTAAATTTCTTTTGAACCAAGAATAATATGAACTGGCTGAAAAAAAAAAGCAAGCCAATTTCCCTCTAGACATTAATAGAAGAGCGTGTCCTATTTGATGGAGGTGACAGTCACATAGAACATGGTTTACTGGCAGGACTGACGGCCCCGAATGCCCAGTTTCTCCTCCAGCAGGAGAGACAGGCCAGGGAGGATGCCAGGCTCCACGTGATCATGCCCAGTGCAGACCTCACTTACGATGCCCAGGACCGCAGCCAACAACCGGTCAATTGAGTGGAAGGCAGTGAGGGAACTGGAGTCCTTAATTAGTGAGTGGAGAGACACATAATTACAGAGAGAAACCCAAGAGCAGACTAGTTTACTGCTTACGATGAACATGCTGGCTCATTTGTCCGGCAAGGAAGGGAAACAACATAAACTGATACAACATTCAGAAGTAATACGGGCCATCTCTTTCTTAAGGACCACCATGCAGAGGTGGGGAGAAAAGGGTGAGGCCGGCTCCCCTCCTTTTCCAACCAGTGTTCAGCAAGACGAACACACACAGGGAGAAATGTCTGACTTCCACCCCGCTCAACCAAGTCCACAGTCTTTCCTAACATTCCAGGGGGCCCCAACCCTGTCCCCCCAAGCAGCCTCTTTTCACTCCGTGGCCCCAGGACTAGGGCCCATGGCTGTCTTTGTTTTCCTCTCGGCCTCCTCTGGTGCTGAGGGCTGCTGAACCGAGGCCGTGGGCCGCTCCTTTGGGGTCTCCCTGAGTAAGAGCCCAGCTCCTGGCCTGGCCCCGTCAGGCGGCTGGGTGGGCCCTGGAGAAGGCTGCCTGCTCGTGGCCTGGGCGTAGGGAGCTGCGAACAGATCAGAGAAGTAGCCGTCCCCTGTGGGGGGGTGCCCCAGAGCTTGTGGACAGAAAGGACCAGGGAAGGGCAGTTCTGGCAAGCAGGGGTCATTCCAGGGTACGGTACCTGTGGGGTCAAAGAATATGGGAAAGATCAGAGAGGACTTAGGGTACCAAACACAGTTGGACACGCTCTGTGAGAGCGTCTGCCTCCACAGAAACAGTTAGGACCCCAAGCGAGTCGGTGAAATACTCCCACCGGGCGCTGCCCTCAGGGACAGGCATGGTCCTGCCTCGGGCCCCGCGGTTTGATCACAGTGACACCAAGTGGCCCATGGGGTCAGGTCATGTGCAGGCAGCAAGGAGACTGGGAACCAGTGGACACATCTCTCTTTCCCTTCTACTAGAAAACAGTGAGATGGTTGCTTCCAGGTTTTCAGAAGTCCAAGTGGCCCAGCAGAATGCCACCATCTACTCTGGGCCAGGTGTCACTCATATTATTTCTAATCTTCCCCAAGTGCCTCTTTATGGGGATATTATTCCCGTTTCAAAGTCCAGGAGACGAAGGCTCGGGGAGCTGAGAACTGCTGAGCTAGGCCTCACGCTTTGGTTTTCTCATCTCCAAAGCACT
The DNA here is from genome assembly GCA_004026885.1 of Lyroderma lyra. Classification (NCBI taxonomy): domain Eukaryota; kingdom Metazoa; phylum Chordata; class Mammalia; order Chiroptera; family Megadermatidae; genus Lyroderma; species Lyroderma lyra. The sequence goes on along the minus strand of PVJL010007095.1, from coordinate 22,001 downwards.
CGTGTTGGGCCCACTCTGCTCTGCAGCCTCCAGGAAACTTGAGGAAGAAGAGCCACCAGGGCGAGGAGACAGGCCTCCCCATCACCGCCCGCCTCGCTCCAGCGAAGGAGGCGCCCTGTCCCTTCTCGCCCTCCTCAATCACGAAGGACACTTTGTCTCCCAGCCCCGACTCACCCATATTCCCCGCAGGCGGCTGTAGCAGGATCTGCCTTGATGGGGGGCCTGGGAAGTAGCCCTGTGAGCTTCCCCCATTGGGGCCATAAGGCAATGGAAAGAGAGGGTCTTCTGGGAGTGGGGGTGTCAGCGCGCTGGGCGTGGGCAAGGGGAAGGGGTGCAGATAGGAACACTGAGGCTGAGGGTGCTGGAGAAGCTGGGTCGGCGGAGCCTGGGAGAATGGGAACAGTCCCGGCTGGTGGCCTGCTTGGTAATCCTGGGGTTCCAGCTCTTCCAAGTACGAGCAGGCGGGGGGTGGTGTGACACTGGGGGACAGAGTGCCACGCAGTGGGTGAGTACCTTCCCTTCCCCTCCTCCCCCCACCTCCATGACCTCGGACTTGCCCCCCCGTTTCCTGCGTCTGGCTTCTAACCCTCGTACCTGCTCTCGTGCTGGGATGTCCCCGATCCTTCCCACCCCAAATCCACTTGCCCTTTTACTCTTCGTCACATTTGCCACTCCTTGCTCCTCTCAGCGGACCATTTTCCCTCCCAAGCATCTTCTACCTTTGTTCCTAAACCCCTGCCACGATAATCCAAGTGACTGCCCCCATGAGGCTCCACACCCCCATACCTGATCCCCCAGGACCCACAGGGACCGTCCTTGTTGCTGCTGTCACTGCCAAGACCGTCCAGCAGCAGTTGTGGGGTGTGGACAGGGCCAAGACCAAAAGGAGGGTTGGCTCTTCGAACAGGTGGGGGGCTGAAGAGTGGTGGGGTCACCGCCCCCCTCTGAGAGCCCTCCCTTGGCTGGGTTGGGGCCAGAGTCTGGTCAGATGTGAGCAGCATGGGCGGCTCTGAGAACAGAAGTCACAGGGGTTGTAACGATAAGATGAGGAGGCAGATTTGGGATCCCTGGATGGTAGCCGTGTGCAGTGCCCAGGACCCCCTGAAGAGGCCCCAGTGGACCAAAATGGCGGAGAGCTTTGGGCCACTCCCAGGTCTATCAAGAAAGACCCTCTGTCCCTGTTGTCTTCCTAGCTGCCATTCCCCCACAGTTAACCCTCAGAAGGGGGTCACTCACCTGGAAGAGTGTCCAGAGGTGGCTCCCGAGGGAAGGTGCCAGGCTCTGGGTCCACGGGCACCGTAGGGGGCAGCTCAGGTGCGGAGCTGGAGGCAGACAGGAGACCGTGGTTTGAGTGGTCCTTGGTTTTAGACCAGGACCTCAGTGCAGGGGACACCAGAGTCCCAGACTCTGCCTCCCTCCAAGGCACTGGCCACCTCCCCACCCCATCCAGCCCAAATCCCTTTACAGGTTAGCAAGCAACTCCAGCCTCATGCCCAACCTTCCAACACGCTCTCCTTCCAGACCCCGGGATCGCAGCTTAGACCCCACTTCCTACCTCCCAGGTCCTGCAAGGGGACGAATTCTTACCTGCCCTGGCTGCTGGGAGGGGCGGGGCCTGCAGGATTGTCCTTGTTCTCCTTCCCATTCAGCTTCTCCACTTTTCGCCACTTCGCCCGGCGATTCTGGAACCACACCTGTAGGGAGAGACAGTTGAAGAGCTTGAGAAACGGGGTAGAGACCGAGACTCGGGTCTCCTGACCGTCCTGTGACGAGCTGCACGACCCTGGGAGGTCACGTCACCATTTTGCTTCAGCTGCCTCTCTCGGTCACATTCCTTTTATAAAAGTTCCATCTAGATGGCCTCTGAGACACTCCTCCTCGAATGTTCTGAGGCTGTAGCGATGTGGATACAGCAAGAATACAGCCCTAAGGGGATTTAACTTCAGCCCCGACTCGGGGACACGCTGAGCACTCCCCCTGCTCTTCCGAATTCCAGTTGCTGGATTCACCTCCACCCCCTCCAGCCAGCCGCCCCCCTTTACCATGATGCGCTGGGGGGTGACCCCCACTGTCTGGGCAATCTCCCGGCGCTTATCACTGTCAGGGTAGTGGTCTTCTTGGAATATCCTCTCCAGCTCCTCTAGCTGGTCTGGAGGAAGAACACATTTGCACGAGGACCAACGCCAGTGATGTGGCAGGAGAGGAGACAGACAGAGGCCTTCCAGGTGGGGCCACTGTCCCCCACCCAAGGGCTTTCCCAGAGTCTTGCAACTTAGTTTCCCACTGGGCCGGAGCCTGCTCCCTCTTGGGCTTTGTGGGTGGGAATGGTGGGGTGTCTTCTTTCCTGACTCTTCTAACACGGTCCCAAGTTCGCTTTCTGAGAAGGCAACCCAATCTTCCCCTTTGATGTCAGAGGCCATGGCCCTGTCACAGGCCAAGAGAGGATGTAGGACAAGGGACATGCAAGCTAACCACACGCCAGTCTCCTGGGGCCACATTCTGTTGAGCCCACTGCTCCCAGGGATGATACCAGATCTCTTAGGTTTGCTTTCACCTCAGGGGCTTACCTGAGCGGTACAGGGTTCGAGTCTTTTTCCGAGCTTGGCAGGTTGCTTCCAGAGGCCTCTTCCGGTCTGCGCTTTGGCTGTTCTGGGCCAATGTGCTGAGGAGGTTGGCCAGGTGGCAGGGCCCTCGGCCTGAGCCACACGGCACTGGGTTGTGTGTGGCACGGGCTGACTTAGGGGCACTGGCAGATGAGGTTGAGGCTGGACCCATAGAAATAGGCTTTTTCTGCTTACCGGAGCCTGGAGAGCAAGTCCTCTTCCCTGGCTTGGCCTCTCTCCTGGGGAGGGAGTCACCCTCCCCCTGCAGCTGGGGTCCAGGCAGGACCACAGTTCTGGCTTCGTGGACAGTCCCTGAGTAGAGTAACTGGGATGCTCTCTCAGCATCAGCCCCAGTGAGTTCTCCCAGGGCCTCTGGTGGTTTCTTGTTCCCAGAGACAGCACGGGAGTGGGACAGGTCCTCACCTGGGGCATCCTGGGGGTAGGGGGCTGACCTCTGCAGCAGTCCCTCCTTCTCCGGCCCAGCAGCCAGGGGCTGGCCTCCACCTTCCTGGCCTGTGGGGAGCCAGCACCCACTGGTCTTAGCACCAGGGAGGAAGACAGTCCACCAAGAGGGATTGCTGCTTCCTGCTGTATATCTGGTTCCTTGTTTGATCTTAAGCTTTAATCTGTCCAGGTTTCAAACACGGTAACTCCAGCTGTACCTCCCTAACTTGATTATTGGGAAAATCAAATTAGATAATCCACCCATCGCTTTGAAAAAGTGTAAGCAAATTCATGCAACTGTGAGGGGGCCTTACCCCCTAGACATGGGTGGTAGGAGAACAATCCTAACGGGGGAGGCATTCACTTCCTGTGAATTCCCTGTGTTTTTTCCAGACACCTGGGATGTGAGTGTGAGGGACAGGCATCTGTTCAGGCATTTCTAAGGGACCAATGCTGGGGTTGGTGCAGGCAGGGAGGAGAGAGAGACTGAGCTTCTGCTGCTTCTGACTGGATCTTGTTGCTGCTTCAGATACAGAATTCTCCCTTAGAGGAGAGACCACGCCTCCCAAAGCCCAGGCAGGGACATCCAAGGGGCTAACAGGACCACCATCCTCACCTTCCACGGAACTCACCCTGTCCTTGCCCACCCCCTCACTTCCACGTGCACCCCTGCTCCTTCCCGAGAAGGCAGAACCTTAGGCAGGGGCCTGGGGCCCAGGCCGCCCTTCTTGGACAGGGAAGTTAGGGTGACTCAGCTGGGGCTCACCCCCCGAGCCTGCCTGCCTGGCTTTGAGTTACGGCTGGTTCACCCAGTGCGTACCGTGTTGCAGGCATGGCAACACCTTTCAAAGATTAGTACAGTATCGTTCATCCCTGGGAGGGGGCACTATTCCCATCTCATTCTAACGGGTAGCAGAAATTCGGATTAGAAAGCTGAGTAACTTGCCCAAGGACCAGGCAGCACAGTGCTCTTAACCCCTGTGCAGAGTCCCCAGGGCCACCAAACTCCTCCCTGTTCACCTCCCCACTTAGTCATGACCCCCAGAACCCTCAGCTCAAGGCGCTGCTTCATCATTTCCAAAGAAACTGAGTCACTAGTTGGCATCCATTTAAAAATACTAAGTGCTACTGTTACTTTAAAGAAAGTTGCACTGAGATATAGCTCTTACGGAGTAACTTTCTCACGTAAGAAGGGCTGTCATGGACTAGGGGGCTTTGCCATATTGTCTCCTAGGGTACACGGGGGACCCGACCAGCAGGAAGGGCCTGGAGCTGGTACAGGGTGAACAGGCCCCTACGGGGTGAAGGGGCAAGGCTGGAGGGGGGCATGAGGAAGGAGCATGGTTCTATGGCATTTTAGGAGACCCGGTAGCCTAGCAAACCTGGCACATAGTAGGTGCTCTATAAATGTGACATGTCAGAGTGGTATGCCCTGATAGGAAAGGTGATGGGTGTCACAACCTTGACTAGGAGTGTCCCGGGACTCCTGGCCCTGCGTTTTCTCTTCCACGTGCAGAGAGGTAGGGGCCCCGTGAGAGATGGCGCAGCCTGGCAGGCCTCACAGGCGCCCAGCCCAGCCCCTAGGCCTACGCAGCCTGCTAAGACAGGTAGGTGTGGGCAGAGCCCCTCGCTGGCCCCGAGCCCCCACCCCCGGGCCGCCCCCATGCGCCCAGGCTCACCCCGCGGTCCCGGGCCGGGCTCCAGCGTGGGATCCATGGCCTGGACTCCGAGGCGAGGCTGGCGCGCTGCACAGGCGCGGCCTAATGAAGCCTCGCCGGCCAGCAGGTGTGCGGAGCCGGCACGGGCCTCGGGGAACCCGAGCCTGCGCCCCACGCCCCGCCGAAAGTGGAGGCCGACCTGCGATCGTGGGGCATCAGGCAGCTTGCAAGACTGGGACCCCCGCCTCCCCCCACACGCCCGGGGCAACGCCAGGCAGCTCCCTCCCCGCCGCGCCCGCCCAGGGAGCCCAGGTGTGGGGCTCAGCGCGCCGCGCCTCCCTCCGTGTGGTTAAAGCTGCGCACGAAGGCGGGCTCTGGTGCAGGCCGGGCCATAGCAGGCTGCGGGGGTCAGCAAAGCTGGCCCTCGGAAGGCTGGGGACCGTCCTGGGCCACCCACACCCTGGGCCACACTTGCTAATGGACTTGGTTGTGACTGAGGCTTGGACATGGCCCTTCCACGTGTACTATGGAAGGCGACTTCTGGAGCCACTGAGCAAGGGAGCCCCAGACGTTGGATTGTCCATCTCCCAGCTGCTCGGTGAGGTTTCTCCAAGGCTCAGCATCAATGAGCCCCCAGGAACACATACGGATTTGAACGTCCTTGGAGCACAGAGCTGCCCTCAGCTGATGCAGAGCCTGCTGAAAGAACCCGTGCTACAATGGAAGCTCCATGTGGGGCCAACTTCTCGGGTGGGGCACAACTGCAGGAGCTCGGGAGACACAGGTAAACTGTAAAAAGAGACTAGTCGTCACGGTTTTGTCCTCATGCTTCCGCCCACTCCATATCACAGTTTACACCCTGAGGATGAAGGGGAGTCTAATAAGAAAGACCTCACAGGGTGTGATCTTTACTATTTATCCCTCATGGGCTGTTTCTTGCATTTTTTATAAAATAATTTCAGAATTTACAACTCCCATAGCTGCTTCTTTACATCTATCTGCTCTTGAGTGGGAAGGGCTGGCTTAATTGGAGCAGGTGCTTGGAGCTGGGGGCTGGGGGGAAGTCCAGAACAGAAGCCAGGTGTTTTGGCTCTTAGGGTTTAAAAGACTCTAGACACTGCGGGCTTTCAGGGTTTAATCACCTGTTGGTACATTTTCCTGTGTCTTGCAAGTGTGGACTTTGGAGAGTTGAAGAACTTTAGTTCTTTCTGAAAGATATACACAGAAACAGATTAATTTTGACAGTATCCTCAGAACCTCAGGCACCCGAGGTTTCATTCTGACCCCTATTACATAATCTGGTACATGAGGGGTTTAGAAATAGGGCCCAGTCTCTCAGCTGGAAATGAAGCGTTCTAGGCCATGTGAGCAGGGAGTGGGGTGACAAGATCGTTTGGTAGAGACGTGGTGGTAATCAGAACACAATAGTCTGCATGATTAAACATTTATAGGGCACCTACTGTGCACCAGTCACTTCCTTGCCTGCAGAAGCTTACTGGTGCAGAGGAGATGAGAACAACGACACAAGTAAATGGACCATGCCAGTACAAGGTGGTCAGTGCCGAGTTAGAAGCATGCACAGGTCATAAGGAACACAGGGGAGAGAAGAGTCCTTCTTGGAGAAGGTGACACATGAGTATGAGCTGAAGGTTAGAAGGAGAGGCAGGTTAAATGCACCGCTATTACGTCACAGCCCTGCATAAAACCCTACACTGACCCCTGCCTGCCTGAGAGATGGAGAACAAGCTCCCCAGTGGACAGGAGCCACCCGAGGTCTGGTCTCCAAAGCCTCAGCCCACCTGCTTCCCACACCCACATAGTCCAGCTTCATTGTCTCTTTTGACCTAGTGTCTCTCCAAAAGCGTTCCTAACCCACCCTGGATCAGCATTGCTTGGGGAATTAAACATGTGGCTACCAGGCCCCACCGCCAGAAATTTTAATTGGTAGATCCAGAGAGGGACCCAGAAAGAGCCCGTGTAACAAGTCCCTCAGGTGATTTTTATTCACATCAGAGTTTCAGACAGTTCTAGACCTTTAAGAAATAATCCATTGAAACCATCCTGGGGACGGGAGAGGGCGAAGTGGATAGTGGGGGCCTATTGGGGGGAAAGAAATGACTTTTTGTCCTTTACTGAGGTGTCTGCTCCAGTGAGAAGTGGGCACAATTAATTTTCTTAATAGATTATCCTATTGCATTCAATGAAGAATACATTATTCTTTTCTGCCATCATTTATGTTGTATTTCCTCTCACCAGCTGATTGCCCTCTGCCTGGCAGGAGGGCAGAAAAACCAACTCAAATCACCCCTGGACTGGACACCACCCTTACACCAAACATTGGAGGATACAGGATCTAACTGTATAGAAGTCTTTGCTCTGTCTGGGGCTTAGGGCATTGAAGATATTGGCATTTTCTTAACACATAAATAATTGATTTGTTGGGCTTGGGCTATGATAGGAAAAAATTTCAAGTTGTCTTTCTTTTGATATTCTTGGCTGGCTGTTGTGTGATGTTTTTACAAATGATATAGTAGTTTTGGTTGTTTATTTACATGAAATTTTGATTTAATGGCTACAAGTGAATTTGGCCTAGGGAGGCTTGGGAGAATGTCTTGATGTATGAGGGCTGTCCAGAAAAAATCCAGCCATAAATGCCTCTATTGTTCATACTACATGGCTGGATACTTTCTGTACAGCCCCTGTATTAATATTTTGTTAGGAAAGGGTTGTATACGTGATAGAGGCTGTTAAAAGTGATCTTTCATGGATCACCTTCAAGGGAATAAAACAGGGAAGGGCGACTGCTATTTACAGAGGGACAAGATGGTGTTCTCTTGGGGATAGTTGGGAATATTTATTTCTAAGTCTTGTTTAATTACATTTTATCTTTATGATTTTCAGGCAAGTTCATATGCTCAGCCTTGTTTAGAGGGTAGGGTATTTTAGTACTCTTTTGTCTTTTGGTTTTCAGAGCCAAACTGTAAGCCACCCTCTTAGCAAGAGCCATTTATTCCAACATTTTTTTCTTCTTGTGGATAAGAGAATGACAGAACGACAACAAAAAAAATATCTGATGCTAGTACACAGTAAAATCAAGCATTGTTTTCAGTCTATGTAGAGTTGACCATATAATTAGTTTAAGGAAATGAAATAAGCATTCTTGGTCCTTCCTCCCTCTTTTCTATAATGAGAAAAATAACCAGAAGAAGGCAGCAGGTTGAGAAAATTCCAAAGCAGAAATGCAAGGTAATTTGTTCCTATCTTACCTGCCACACCCCAGGAGTAGGTGGCAATGGGTCACTGGAACTACCTGGGACTGGCGAGGCAAGAATCCAGTTGTGAAAGTCAGGCAGAAATCTGAACAGGCCCAGGGTATGGAAATCACTGTCACAACAAACGTGGGAGGGAGGGGGCCCAGGGAACAACCAGGAGGCCAAGCACCTCCAAGGACAGCGAAGGCAGGGACCAGCCGGAGCCAGTCACATAAAGGGGACCAGAACGTCCTGAGCCTGAAGAAGCAAAAGATGAACACTGAGGGCTCCTGATGACAAAGCTGATGGTGCCGGTGACCAGAAGAGACTTTGGAAATGCCAAAGTCTTCCCAGTGGCTTCCTTTGGAAATCCCAGAAAAAGATGGTCTGGGGTTGCTGGTGGTGGGCATTGAGAACACCTGGCTAAGGTGGAGACTGCTCTGCAGGGAGAGCCCAGGTTCTGGCACAAATTAGCCTAACAACTTCTCATCCTGTGCCCCCACCACTCACGATTTTATGTTTCTAACAAGAATAGTGAGCACATTTAAGACATGGTTGCTGCTGCTATTAGTTTTAATTAGACTCTAGTAATAATCACTTTGTGTTCTCTGATTTAAAAAGTACTTTCCCATCCATTCTCACCCCTCCCGAGGCCCCTGCATTTGGGAGGCAGCCTTTCCTCTTTCTCCTTGTTTCTAGCCTTCTCCAAACTTACAACGCTGCAGTGCAAATGACAGCATGCCACTCAGGACTCCCTCAAAGCCTGGCCCCAAATGTCCCTGGGACTTGTCTGTAGCCACTTCCCTTCCCCACCCCTCTGGTCTCCTCACAGCCCTTGGTTCTAATCTTCCAGTCAGATCCCAGGCTCCCAGAATGGCCCTTGCCTTACTTTGCCTCAGGGCCGCAGGTCCTGATGGTTGATTTGCAGGAAACATCTTTCCTTTTAGTTCTGTCAGTCTTACTCATACTTTCCAGCCCAAATATTTCCTTTCCTGTGAAGCCTATCTCAGCTTTCTACAACCAGAATGAATGGCTCCCTCCCACTGTCCGGTGATTGCACTGACTTTACCTCACCAGGCTGACCTGATCGGAGTTCTGTGTGCTCTCCACTGGGTCGTTGAGTTTATTTGCCTTACAAACATCAGCTCATTGACTCCTCGTGACAACCCTAAGGTTCTGTTATTCCTATTTTATTGAAGAAGAAACTGTGGTGTAGAGAGTGTCAGTCTTTCATCAGAGGTCACCTAGCTGGTTAGTGGCACACCTATGATTTGAACCCAGTTGGTCTGGTTCCCTCCCAACCTCCTAACTATTAGGCAACGCTGTTTATTTGATTTATATTTGTGTCATGATCCTCCTGTGCGTGGCATTGTGATTTGCACATGGGGGATCATTAATTGCTCATTAACCAAAAGTTGATCACCATTGCCAGGAGTTAGCTAGGTTGTGGAGGGTGGGGACCGGGGGAGGCGGCCATGGCTGCACTAGGGAGCAACAGTGGTGGGACTGTTCTGAAGCTGGATGGTGGTGGTGATCACACAAGTCTAGTCACAACATAAAGCTGCACCAAACTGAAAATATACATAGACACAGATGAGTGTGTGTAAAATTGGTGAAATCTGAGTAAGGTGTGCACCAATGTCAGCTTCTGGGTGTGATATTATTCGGTAGTTATACAAGATGTTACCATTGGGGGAAAGTAGGTGGAGTGTAATAGGACCTCTCTGTATCGTTTCTCACAACTGTATGAATCTACAATTATTAATACCTCAAAAGCAAAAGTAAAAAAAATACGTTGATCCCAGGGCTCTGATCACAAGTTTAGTTCTCCTAAACTTGGCTAAATTAAGTCCACAGAAATAATATTTTGTGCACAGTGGCACTACTAACCTTTTGTTGACAGTGATTTTAAAACATTTAGACCTGAATTAGATCTATTTTTTTAACAGGGTTGTGGATAGGCAAGCAGAGGTATTTATATCTAATTTATTTTCAAAGTAAAACAATGGCTATGTCTCTGTTACAATAGGAATGCAAAAATGCAATTTCCTATCAAACAACAGTATTGGCTATTAATAGTTTGGTGCATTTCCTCAGCATATTTTTGCCATTCCTGTGTTTTGTGCATGTTCTGCACAATCATACTTCATATATAATTTTGAGCATTTCTTCCCTCGAATGTACTGTAGAAAGCCCAGTTCTATATTACTTCCATCTTTAGAATTTATTGAGTGGCAGTATCATAATGTAACAATTCTACACCTGTTGAAAAAAAAGTAATTTAAAGGTCTACATTTTTCAAAATTAAAAATCAAATTTGAAATAGAGCTTTTCTTCCCTTTCTCTTACAGACTCTGTTTCTGCTTTTTAAAAATCTCTTTCTGTTGGTGATTGAGCTGGCCTACGTGTTTTTACAGCCTCAAACCTATGAGGAGCCACAACATTGTTCATTGCACAGAAATAGGCAACCAGGCTGGCCTGTGAATAGTGGAAGGGGGCCTGGGACTCTGAGGTCATAAACTTGACACAGCAGCTTTAGTGAGAGTAAGAACCCCTGAGCAGGTGACTTTTTCCCTCTTTTGGTATCGTAGGGCTACACCACACCAGTGGCTTGGCAGACTTCTCTGCCACTCAGGTCAGGGTCAATGGCTCCTAGGGGGGCACTCTGCCAGGAAACCTCAGGGTATGGGAAGAGAGCTCCATCTTCTGACCAGAATGTGGGCCTCATCATTCTACTGGTGCTTGCAGGACATGGGCTTTGTCCTCCTGGGCTTTGAAACCTTCCTTGTCTCTCGTGACCCAAATACCCCACAGGTCAGGTGAATAGTATGAAAAGGTGGGCTCCTGTCATGGTCAGCAGGCTCCTCTGTCCTTTTTGGGGTTCCAAACTTCTAAGTCCATTAACATTAGGATGACAGTTCTAAATCTTTGGAGGTGAAGCTAACCTGCCCTTGTCTTTAAATGTCTCCTTTTGCTTGATACCAATTGAGAACAAGATCATTAGTTTGTGGATTAGAAGCTGGGAGCGACTTCCTTACATGGAGGAAGGAATGGTAAAATACTGGGCTTGCGTTTAGTGAGGCAGAGAGATGAAGTGATAGGAGACTACATTGATTACCCAAGAAATAATTAGGCCTGCAAAACCTATCATTTGGTTTGTTGGAAAGACAAGGGAACAATAGAACCGGCTAGGTTGCTTGACCCAGTCTTCGGTTTGCAGAAGGCTGCTGACTGTCCCTTCTCTTACCGAGTGTGTCGCTGCATGTGTTATTCAGTTGGTGCAAGGGAATGTGGCTTTGACTGGGCCACCTGGAGCTGTCAACCTCCACCCAGCGCCACCCCAAGGAGAGGGAGAAAAGAGCAACAGAGAGAAGGAGCGCCATATTTGGAAGTAGAGATGTGCTAGACTATTATTAGACATAACTTCTGTAGGTAGGAGATCTACCTTCTGACAGGATATGGCTCCAAGACTCAATTTTTTAGATTTTTTGTTGATTTGGGCTCATGAGCAAGGACAGGCCCTGATGCCTGTCCAACTGAACTGATTCCCACCCCTGACCTGGTAACACCTCCAAGTGCTCCCTGTCTTTGTGTCACCCACCCAGTTGGACTCACCCTCGAGTCCTCTCTCTCCCTCACGGCTTACCTAGAAACTGCCAAAGCATTCCTGGCAATTCACCCTCCAAAATATACCTCAGATCCTTTAACTCCTCTGTGTTGTCACCACTCTGATCCAAACCCCTCTCCTCTCCTGCCTGATCTTCAGGGACAGCTTCCTAAATTTATCTCCCTATCACTCCTGGCCCACTGTAGTCCACTTGCCTCAGCCTTGCAAGAGAGGTAAATGCAAATGTAAATTAACACATATGTCACTCTTCTATTTATATCCTTTAATGACTTTCCATTATACTTAAAGGGAAAAGAAAACTTCTTACTCCAGACCAGCACAGTATATATGTATATATATGACCCTTTTGAAGTTGTCTTACAGTTCACTGATACTTTATATGCTGCCTTTTTGGGGGGAGGGGAGAAGGCTTTTTCTCTCAGTTTCATTTTGGAGAGTTTCTATTGCTATATCTTAAAGTTTTCTACTCTTCAGTGTCTGCAGTTAATTCTATTCAGTTTATTTGTCACCTAAGACATTGGTTTCTGTGTCATCTCTATAAGTTTGATTTGGGTCTTTTTTATGTTCTCTATGTCTTTACATATATTTTCCTTTACCTTCTTGAGTATATGGAATGTAATCTTATAACTTTCTTAATGTTTTTGTCTACTATTTTTGGATCTGTTTCTGTTAAGATACTTTTATCTTATTTCTGTCATATTTTCCTGCTTCTTTGCATGCCTGAAAAATGTTGTGAAGAGATGTCTGAAGACTTAGGGGAACCCCTTGGAGATACCTGGGGCTCTCTGTGTGTCTCTTTTGCAGAATTCTCCTCTTGATGTCTCCATGTAGTGCTCTCCTTCCTGTGAATTCCAGCCAACTTAGTCTCCCTGAATTCGCAATTCGATATTCTTCAACTCAGCAAGACCACACCCTGCCTTACAACCTGGAAATTTCCTTCAGACAATACTCTGGGGTAATTGTAGGGCTCAGTTTCTTTATCTTTTCTTTAGAATTACTATCTTGCATTGGCTATTTTCCAATGTCTGAAAATCATAGTTGTATAATATATTTTGTATAGTTTTTAGTTGTATAAGATGGTAGGGTGAATGTGGTGGTGTCTGTTACTCCATATTGACTGGACGTGGAAGCAGCCAGAAACTACATGATTAATTTCAGTTAGCTTTCCACTGCCTACAGGATAAAGTTCAAAGTCCTTAGTTTAGCACAGCCAGTCCTATACAAGCTAACTTCATGACCACTGCCTTTCCCTCCACCCACTTTCAGTAATTCAAAACAATTTGCCCAATCTTGACTATACCCCAATTTTTTTCCTTGGCATTTTTGCTCATGTGCTTGTCTTTGCCTAGGATTGCCTCCTTCCAGTGTATCCCTCTTCTGGCCAAATTCTGCTTGTTTTGTAAGACTCAGCTCAACTACCAATTCCTCTGTTAAACTTGCCAGACCTCAGAGTCAGTGCTACTTTTGTGTGCACTCAGGACATTCCTCTCTTACACACTTAAGACTCTTTTATGGAGATTCTTACTTTGACTTCTACACCTGACTGAGGTCTCTAATCTCAAGAGTAATACCCTCTACAATAATCTTATTCAAATCTTCATCTTTTAGCTTAACCCAGTATGTGACTTGTAATAGACTCTTGGCAAATACTTGCATGGTAAATGGATACCCTGTCACAGTGTATAAGCTTGCCTTCTAAAGATAGTGTTGATTTGTGTATTTGAGGAACTTGAGAATGATAAATAAGGAAAACTAAATAAAACTTGGACAAGAATTGCTGGCATTGTCTAGCAGGTGTTCCACATTCTGTTCATCAGTGGAGATGCTGAGTAGGTGCTGGTTGCCTTCCAGGATACTATCCTAGCCTTAAAACAATTCATAGCCACTAGGTTCTCTCTCTCACACAGGTGGTGGCATTCTATGACTACTTTCTATGAGAAATAAGCACAGGAAAAGTTGTTCCTTGGGAGTTTCCTAAAGTTAATATAATACAGTCATTTTCAAATCATCAGCTTCAACTCTAAGATACAGTAGGGATTAGGATACTGCTGGTTTAATTGAAGGCCAGCATCTTAGAGGCTTATGTCTCACATCCCCCGAATTGCCTGGGACATGTGCAATCAGGGTAATGTATATTGGAGATTCAAGATTCTTGACTGTTGTTGAAAGCTGACAGTTTAGGAAAGAACATTTTGGAAGCCCCCTTTCCATAATTAAAATGGGAATGGCAGTTAGTTGTGTGACAGATGAACAACAAATTACACCAGAGCTTTAAAAAGACAAATAAAAACAAAACCCCAAGTTTATTTACTTGCTTGTCAGGCAAGAGAACACACACCACTGAAGAAATTCACTAACTACTTAACTGAGGGGCAGGGTATGTGAGTGAGGTTCAAGGGGCTTTATCTGAGAGAATGGGGGCTTTAAGTTGGTTAATGTGATGTCATGATGGAAACAGGATGAATTCATACGTCTTTATTGGCTACAACAGGTTTAGTGTTCAAAAAAGAGTCTATAGTTTGGTCTTGTAAAGGTTAGACATCCGATTACTCAAAATGGTGAGTCCTTTATCAGCTTCATTTGGGTACTGGTTTGCTAAAAGTTTGTTTAACAACTTCACCTGGTTGGAAGCAGTTTAGGTAAAACTCCCACATTCAATGTTGATCTCTCCTAGGCATGTGTAGCCGTAATTGGGAAATTTCTCTGTAAGTTATACATGTAGAATTTTAGGAGGGTACAACATGCTTTACCTTGGAGAAAGGTACAACATGGGCTCAATGTTGGCAGGGGAAAATCAATGATGTTACAAGTCTAAGACTCTCAACAGGTAAATTTTATCAAAAACTAAAGAAAAGAACTCATGCTTTAGAGTAGGGGAGGTTTGGTTTTGCATCACCATTTTAGCTATCTCTTAATGCAATAAATTCATCTAAGTCTCAGGTTTTTCTTTTTCTTTTTTTTAAGTGTCTAATTCCTTTATTACAATATAGAGGATAAATAAAATCAAATTGTATTAAAATATGCATTTCAATACGTAAATACCCACATAGTGCTACATTGAAAACAGTGAAGTAGGTGTTTATTCTTAAGTATTGGAAGAAGTGGTGGGAGAGGAGGGAGGGGAAGCTAAATATAAGGTGATGGAAAGAGAAGTCACATTAGGTGGTGAACTTATTATACAACAAGTTGACAATGCACTGTAGAACTGTATGCCTGAAACCTATGTAATCCTTGCTAACAGATGTCACCCCAATAAGTCTAACAATAAAAATAAATTAAAAAATTAAAAAGAAAAAAAGAAATAAATGAGGGCTGTCAGGTTTTTCATGCACAGCAAATATGCAATATCAGTCTCGTATCAGTTAATGAGAAGATTGAAATGTTGTATGGAAATCAAATCCCGCAGTGGCCTGCCTGATAACCTTACATGAGGATCAGTGAATAACTAATGGCTTTTCTCCCCTGCCAACTCCCACCACGTGTACCCCCATATATGTGAATGCCTCACCTGCCCCTCGATACTGTCCTGGACTTCTAGCAAGACCCTCTCATGCTTGCTTTTCTTTTTGATATATAGCTTCTTTCATTTTTTCCCTTCTCCCCTCAATATTTAATTTGCAAGTCCTAATTAAAATGCTAATTAAAATAAATGTTAAAAAAGACCTTTATTCATATTCTTCACTAATAAGTTAGATTATATTTTAACTTCAGTGCAGCATATGATTCTGAATAATTAGTGTTGGAAATGGGGTGGTTTGTGCTAAAGGTAAATAGTCAAATGCAATTGCAATTCAGTTTTAGGTTTGGGAATATCAGATAACTAGTGTCTTAGATGCCCAGTGTGTGTCTCCTTTCATTCTCCATCCCACATACAGCATCATATATACCCTATAAATTAATCCTAATGTTGCTCATGCAGAAAATGACCTTGAACACAACTCAAAATGCCTTGGAATATTTGAAACTAATTGAACAAGGCTGGGTGGGCTGTCATTCTCTCTGGTCACAGGAGAAAATCGTGAAAGAAGGGATTCTAGGAGACAGAAATTAGTGGAATTATAAACTAACAAATACCCAAGTTCTTATAGACCAAGGTAGGGAATTGAGTACATTGTTGAGAAATCATATGCCTTTAAAAATGTATGAGACTCCTGGATCACTGGCCCTAAAACTCGAGGGGAGCTGTCAACTTTCCCCACCATTTTCTTACACGTACAGTTTGAAGCTTTCCCTAATGCAATTAGAAGAATTTTTCTAGAATGACAAAAGTGCATGGTAAGTAGTGACTTAGAATGACTGCGATCTTGTTTTGTAACTTTTTAGGCAGGCTTGAGACTCTGATGGTTGATTGTTTTTATATAAAGGGTCGTCCGTGAAAGATGTGTACAGTGTGAACCTTATCAAGTGGGAAGCAGAAAATTGCAGTGTTGATAGGACAGCTTACAATACGATCAGTTATGCTGAAAAAAAAATCCTCAAATCTCAGTGCCTAGAAATCATAAGGCTTATTTGTCATTCATACTATATGTCCAGCATTGTAGTGGGGCCGCCTTCGTCAGATACCCAGGAAACCAGGTGGACCATCTTGCTGACCCATCATCATCTGTACAGCACATTGTGTTCTTCAGACCTCCCCAGCAGAAGTGAAGACATTTTAGCTGCTGCAGTTTGGATTTGACCTCATCCCTTCTGCTCATATTTTGTTAGCCTGAAGTAGTTATATGGCCCTGATTAATTGCAAGGGCCCTGGGTGTGAGAACATGGAATATTTGGGGGAGCATTATTGTCTCTGTCTTAGCTTTCTCCACTGGTCACCAAATATCTATTTGCCTCCTTCTTCCCAATTTCTAGAGACAATTTGAAAGTTCTTCTTGGTCAATGCATCTGACACTACTTGCAGAACCACTGAGTGCGGTACAGTAGTCGTGATATCAGGTTAGGCCTTGGCTCTTCTTGTTCTAGAAATCTAAGAGATAACTTATCTGCTGCCCAGATAACTAGTACACAGCAGTAGCAAGAGCAGGTTAACTTCTTCACATTATAAACATGTTCTATAAGGTTAGGAATGGAGTTCTGTGCCTTCTTCGTGGCATCTTCTCCCCAAAAAGAGGGGGCTTTTCTTCCACCTTCTGCCTTTCCCTAGTGTCTGAGAGGTCTCAACATTTCTAACTATAATCTCTCCCACTGTATAATTAATCTGATTTTTCCAGGACCTTCTACTCACTTATATGTATTGTTAACCCTGTGTCTTTCTGTCTCTCCATTGATCTCTCTTACTTGAATGCATTTTATCGTAGCATGCATTAAAGCATATTCTGTGTGCCCAGCATGATGCTGAGGCTGCAGAGTAACACAGGTGAAGATCCCTGGTTCTCAGTGGTCCTCATCACCTCATGGAATTACAGTAGGCTCTCAGTTAAACAGCACCCATGGGGATTGGTAGATGCCAAAAAAATTTGCTGGTGTCTTGAGAGGGTCACTTGCTTGAATTCCTGTCAATGCAAAGTCTACAGTAGTAGGAAAGAGATCTTGCAGGATAGTATTTTTTGTATCTTGTTCATTATATTTTTTGCCCTTTTAGGCAGGTGATTAATCCCTTCACGTTCTCTTGACTCAGGAACTTTTGCAGGGCAGAAAGCCAATGAAAAGCTGCTTGAAAGCAAAGACTCTTCCTGCCTTTCTGAAAAGCATGAAGGACATTAAAGGGTTTGATGGGAGGACTAAAGCCAGGACAGAGCGCCTTTGAAAGAAGTAAACAGGGGAATTGCCCGGCTGGGAGGAAGCTGTGGTGGGAAACAGGTGAAGCTTTGGCAACACCCTAAGAAAGAGGAATGGCCATCAGGGTCTGGCTGAGTTTGCATCTCAGGAGACCCCAGGGAAACTACCATTCTGCATGCTCAGTCTTTTTTTAAGGCTCAATTTTTCCTTTCTTCCTCCCTGCCTTCCTCACATATTTTCAGAGCACCTGCTGTGGAAATGCCCTATGGATTGTTCTTACCCTGGTGGCATCAACAGTATACTGGAGGGACAGAATTTTAATAAGGCATGATAATTCTTAAAATGGAAATATCAAAACAATCTGGGGGGACAGAAAAGAAAATGGCCACCCCTTGCACAGCGGTTTCAGTGAACTCTTGGCTAATCTCCATGATACTGTGCTGTCCTGAAGCAACTCTTGACCCTTTGCTCTCTGAACATCCATTCTCCATCTAATAACTTTACATTTCTTTTTCTTTAATATCTAGAGGAATTTATCATGGGTCTATTTTTGTCCTCTAGTGTTCTCCAAATCTTATAAACTTAAGCAGAAAATGAATTTATTGAAAGATATATGAGCAAGCTCATAGATTCAGGAGCTAAGCTGGAAAGTCACACTTGGAAAATGGCTCAGTAGAAGTCAAGTGTCCACCCAAAGAGGAGTCTAGGTTGGGCATTGCCGCAGGTGCCTAAGGAGGCCATTGCTGTGGGTCATTCTTAACTCGTTCTGCATCTTTGAGGTTCTCCTTTAAGACTCAGAGTCCTCAGCAGAAGCATCTAATTGACATGGTCTTCATATAGCATCATGCTCCAGTCACTAAAGTGTAGAGGCAGGAAGAGCTGCCATCTGGGTTCCCCAAGTGAGAAACAGAGCCCTGCTCCCACCAAAATCAGCAGCGTAAGGGTTCTTCCCAAGTGGGAAGGAATTTGGAGGTTGAGTATATACACACACATGTCCCTCCAGTGTCATTCCCTGTAAGAGATTCAGATTCATCTTAGATCTGTAACTTTAGTTCTGACCTTTCTTTCCCGTTGTGTCCTGTCTCTCCAGTCACGTTCAGAGCCTCACTCTTGGATGCTCCATGGGGCTCCACCTTTACATAGGCTGAAACCTGGGCACACCATCTTTCTCCCCCTTCTCATATGATTTCTTTCTTGAAGAATCATCTGAGAAATTACTTAAAAATGTAGAATCCCTTCATTCACTCTGTCTTCCCCACAATTCTGATTTTGCATTTCTGGAGTAGGATCCCAAAATCTTCAGTTTCTAGTAGGTGGCCCAGATGATTTGGATACTAGTAATGGCTGTTCTTTTTGAGAAACAGGGTTCAGATCTGTTGGAAACTCTGGCCAGTATCTTTTCTGGCATATCTCTTAAATCTTTTCATGTTTTTCCTCAAATAATATGCCTTCGGTATTGCAAAGGCTATTTGCAAGCCATCTTTCTCCATTATTGGCTTTATTATCTATCCATCTCTTTCTCCATTGCTAGTATAGGACTTCTCATAGGCATCTCTGTGGTGATGACATCAGGTAAGCAGAGGGAAACAGCCTTCTACTTACTGCTTCCCTGGAGATTTGGCTGTACTTCCAGAAATTGGATTCTGTGAGATTACCCTGGAGGGTATAGTACTTGGAAAGGCACAGGAACTGGCCAGTGGAATAGATGTTGGCTGTAAGGCTCATCTGCATCCTGGTCATCATAAACAATAGCTCTTCGGGCTTCTGTATTTGCCTCCCAGCAGGCCTTCACTAAGAACTACCTGCTTAGTCATGCCACAAGTCAGATTAGTTGTCAGTGACCTTCAGGACCCTCTCAAGAGGTGTTCTGCACAAGGTGTGTTAAGCATTTCCTGCAGTGAACATTTGCTCCCCCGTTTGGGTACATTATCATCATGCGCTTATCATTTGCTTTAGACATCTTCCCTTTTAGTCTTAATGGTGTGTTCAAAGGCTTGTTTTGTACCATGGAGCTATTCACATAAAATTATTTGGAGAATTCTTTCATTACTCACTCCCCTGGCAGAAATCCTACAGCTTCATCTTTCTTTCTAGTAAGCAAAGGGTTAGAATGAGGAGGCTACCTCCCTCCACACTGACAGTTTCTTTTATACAATTGTCTTTTGTCTTGTACTGTAGATATTAATATACTTTTATGTCTTTTCTCACCTTCAAAATTTCTTTGTAAGTTTTAATTCAAAGTTGAAAAGGAAGGTCTCAAATTTCTCGATTCTTCGACCTACAAGCTAAAAGATGGTTGTCGTAAATCATTAGAGGCAACAGATGAGCAATTACAATTTGTTCTGGGAGCATTCTACATCATAAATTTGACCTTACACTTACAAGAATGCTAAACACCGAAAGAGAAGCATACATGATCTCTGTTCCTGACCTTGAGCTTGCAGTAGCATTATTTTGTGCAGCCTGTGAGAACACGCACAGCATCTCCACTTCCTTGTTTCTATGCATTAGAGCACCATGCTCCCTGACCAAATCAAGAGACCAGCTGTACAACCAGAAAAAACTGAATAAATATAGAAACTTACCCTGAGTGCTTTTAATTTGTTGAATTATTGTGGCACATATGACTCTACGTTCACACACACACACAGATATGTGAGAAATATCACCTACCTTTATGTTCTCTGAGTCATTTTAATTTTGATGCTGAACATCTGTCTTTCTAGGCTGTCAAGAAATGCGACCTATCATTCTAAGGGCTTCTTCAAGTTTCTGGACTGTACTCATAGAGACCACCTGGTTGGTGTTCTGTTGTCTGTCTGTATAGGTCATCAATGAGATGAGATGTCTATTGTCCTTGTCTACACATCTCTCTTAAGCCTGAGAGTCTCTAGATGGGACAAAGGAATCCTTGGCAAACTGCATTGGTGGTCCTATCTCCCTAGAAGTGACACCCTGTCCTTCTGTCAGAGGTTTTGTTGTACCCCCATCACACAGTCACCCCTCAGCACAAGGACAGCTCTTTCTGCTCAAGTGAAGTTTCTTCCTGTTGTCAGCTTCTTCAATCCATTGTACTTTACACCTCAAATCTTGTTCTTAGCCTGAATTATTAGCAAACAAAACTTAAACTTACCTTTTTGCCTGAGAACAGGGAGGACACGGGCTCAGAATGTAAGGAAGAGTGTCTGCATCGCATCCTTCTCATGTAGCAAAGAAAAGAAATGAAGAAGTTGGATACTGGAAGTTTCGTGTGCTAACATTTGGGTATTTTTTTCAGTTCCTACTATGTGTAAAATTTAATATTTTATCTCATGAATTGATACTGACTATTTTAGACATGTTGCCAAGAATTGATGGTATTTTATAGTCCTTGCTAACATCAGGCAGGGTTCTAGGTTGCATTCAACCAAAACCAAGTCCAGCAAATTTAAGCCAAAAGGGTGTGGGGGCATCAGGGAAGTCTCCTCCTTCCAGAGAGAGAGAGAGAGAAATTATATGGAGTATGGAGTTAGGTGAATGATCTGTAAAGTTAGGTGAATAATGTACCTTCTGCATTTAAATTACTTTACAGTTTGGGGAACGAATGGCCCTCCATGCACATAATGTGAGGAAAGTAATGACGTGAGACAGAGCTTAGTCACCACCCCGCTCAGAAGGGGCCAGCCAGCTTCAGTCTCCCACAGGGAAAGCTGGTCTTGAGCACTGTGCAGCCTTCAGGTTCTCACACCCATTGATGATCAAGTCCTTCTGGCCAAGGAGTAAGACAGGCTGTTTTGCATGAATAGTAGAACATCCTAAGTGGAGAAGTCACAGCGACATTGTCTTCCTTGCAGCCCTGCTGTGGCAGTGGTAAACAGTAATACCTGAGTTTGGAAGGAACCATCAGACACCATATCGTCCAGAGAATACCATTTCCATGGGTCAAACCCAAGTCAATAGAGACAGGCATGTCCATACGCAGTGTGGTCTGAAAGCTGTCATGGTTCCTGGACCAGGGCAGTGGTAGGGCCTCTCTGCACGTTAGTGAGGCTTCGCTGCCACCTGGTGGAGAAACGTCTCCAACAGCTACATTTCAGTATTGGACAAAGGAGACGGATGCCTGTGTCTACTCCGGCACAAATGGTACAGTTTTACTTCCCCTCTTTCCAGTAAGCAAAGGGTAATCAACTGTGTTTGGCTGCCTGCAAGAATATTATGAAATAGTTTGGTCGCTTGGGGGAATTAAAGACTCATGTGAATATTACTGTGTTTGTGGTATGTACGTGGAGTTCAGGGCATGCACGTAGAATCCTGACTATCTGCAAATAGGACTGCTCTGGGAATCAAATAAGCCTCGAGCACCCAGGTTGGTATCTTCTAGGGTTCTTTCCAGCTCTGAGGTTGTGCAAGTCTATATATAGCTCAGGAGAATGATTTTTAAGAATTTTTTTCAGTTATAATTGACATTCAATATTCTTTTCTATTAGTTTCAGGTGTAGGCATAGTGGTTTCATGTTTATATAATTTATGCAGTGGGGAACAATTGTGAGGCTGGAATTATTAGGATTCACCTGCCAACTGGAGCGAGAATAGAACCTACCGGTTTCAGCCCAGGTTTGAAAATGCCTAGAAACACCCACTTGTAAACAGATCACACAGAACAAGTTCAAACAGGAAAGACACCTCCTTTTCCTTCATCAGACAACAGCCTGCAAGCGAG